>PVKA01040418.1:0-18766 GCA_004027165.1 Ctenomys sociabilis | reverse complement strand
GTTTATCTTGTATTCCTGTACCTTATTCTGTAGATCCTTTGTCTGTGTCATCCATGTGGATGAGTCACGGCCAATGCTTGACCAGTTTGCTCTCTGTCAGAGACTGAAAGAAAGTTTTCTCTCCATGTGACTCTCCCCAGGCACACTATAGATCATCAATCTCTTTCCTCTGAGTATCATACTTTTCTATTTGCATATATTAAACCATCCTTGAAACTCTGAGATGAAACCTACTTGATCACAATATATGATCGTTTTGATGATATGTAGTATTTTACTGCTAGTTTACTTGTTGAGTATTTTTGCATATATATTCATTAATAAAATTAGTCTGTATTCTTCTTTCTTATTAAAATAAAAACATTTGAGTCTGATAGGGCAAAGTGGATGGCATATGCTGCAGGATACTAATCAGCTTTTCTTCTGGATGGTTAGCAACCTAAGTTCACAAATCAAAATTGAAGAAACAGAAGAGTCACAAGGCCAGCCAACATTTTGGCCCTAGCCTTTCAAGGTCAGCGAAGACTCAAGGCATAGGAGAACCTGTACTGCAACATCATGAAACTCAGTTGAGCCCCAAATTTTCTGAACAAGGAGATTATGAAGTCACAGAGGAAAGAGATTGAATTTCTATAGTGTGCCTGGGAAGAGTCACATGGAGAGAAAACTTTCTCTCAGGTTCTCACAGAGAGCAAACTGGTCAAGCATTGGCCATGAGGATCTATAGAATAAGGTACAGGATTACAAGATAAACCCTGAGGGGACTTCACTGACTTCATCAGAAACATAAAGTACATGTTTTTGTGTATAGGTCTTGCTCTATCTAGGTCTTAACCATCCAGCAGAAAAGTATAAAAATGAGGTATACAACACGGGGTCATAATACTAAGTTGAGCTGTAAATGGCTATGGTCGACAACTTCTTCAGATAACTCACTATTGTTGTGGAATGCTGGACTGTGTTGGATTGTGTCCTTGAGTGCAGGCACCTAAATTGGTTGAATGACAATGGAGTGCCCATCTTTGACAGGTGTAGACAAAGGAAAAGGTATAGAAAGGAAGAATCATGATGTGTGTGTAGGGACAGTACAGTTGGGATAGGTATGCCATGCTTCTACATAATTCCATGAGAGGCAAGATTTGCACTAATGGTGGTTAGACAGGATATTATGTCAGCTTCTAGTACTATGGACACCCACTAGGAAAATAACAAGGTAGAAAGTATTAATTATTGAATCTTTGATGTAATTCAGGTATAAAAAATAAGACATGTAAACAGATATATTCTCTTAATTTACTGATAAGAGACATATGCTATAATAATGTCTGTAAGTATAATATCATGAATGCCCCTTCTATGATACCAAAACATTATGAAAACAGTTTGCAATGTATTAATTTATCAAATCCGTTCTGTCAAGGTATCTTAAAACTGTCTCACTGATATTTGTACTTCAATAAATAAATAAAAATAAAAATATTAGGTATTTGTCTGATTTGGGGATCAGAGTGACACTAGCTTCCAGAAATGAGCCCTCCATACCTTTTAATTTCATTAAGAAGCTTGAGGATTATGGGTGATACAGCATAAAAATCAGCAATAAATCCATCATTTACTGGACATGTTTTAGTTCATAGGTTTTTTTATTACTGTCTCAATTTCATTGCTTGCTGTTGAATTGTTCAGTATTTTCATGTTTCTTTGAGTTAGCTCTGATAATTTGTATGAGCCTAGGAATCTGTCATGTCTTTAAGATTTTAAAATTTGTTGGAATACAAGTTTATATGCCAGTAGTTTAGCAATCTTCTCAATTTTAGTAGTAACTGCTGTGGTTTCACCTTTAATTGTACTGATTGAGAATTTTCTCTTTTCTCAAAAGTATAAATTTGTCTAACAGTTTATCTATTTTGTTTATTCTTTCTAAGAACCTATTCTTGGATTTGTTCTTTATATTGGTTTTCAGTCTCAACTGCATTAATTTCTGCTTCAATCTCTGTGATTTCCTTCCTCAGATTGACAATGGGCTTGGATCGTTGTTGTTTCTCAAGTATTTTAAGATTCTGCACTGAGTTATTCCTTTGCGCTCAGTCTCCCCTCCTTGTGTGAGTGCTGGTTGCAGTGCACTTCCCTGATAGGATGGGGTGCACCACATCCTGTGGGTTCCAGTGTGTCCTACAGACATTGTCACTGTCGTCCAGAAATTATTCGATTTCTGCTGTGACTCAAGTGTTCAGGAGTGTGTTATTAACTTTCTCAGTGCTTCTAAATTTTTGTGGGGGATTTCTTTCCTGTGGTTGACTTCTATTTTGATTTCAGATAGTTATATGGGTCAATGCAATCTCAACCAAATACCAATAGCATACTTCATAGGTCTAAAGAAAACAATACTAAAATTCATATGGAACCAGAAGAGACCCACATTAGCAAAAAAAAATATTAGAAAATAGAAGCAAAGCAGGTGGCATAATGGTGCCTGACTTCATGTTATACTGAAAAGCAACAGTGATAAAAATGGCATGGAGTTGGCACAAGAACAGACATGTGGAGCACAGCACAGAACAGAAGATACAGACATACCCCCAGGGCCGGGGAGATAGCATAGGCACGTTCTGCCGTCTAGTCTTTGACCAAAGGGCCAAAAGCACACAAAAGATACCGTATTCAACAACCGACACCAGGAGAACTGGCTGTTTGTGGAAGATTGAAGCTAGACCCATATTTCCTATCATTTCACTAAATTAAAATCAAAATATATATAAAATCTAAACATGAAATCAGAAACACTGAACCTACTGAAAGATAAAATAGGCAAAACTCTTGAAATCCTAAGTCTAGGCAAGGACTTCCTGGACAGATGTCCAGTTGGGTGAGAATGAATGAATAGAGCCATAATAAATTTAAAAAGCTTCTGTACTGCAAAAGAATTCACTAGTACAGTGAGGAGACAACCTAAAATGGAAAAAAAATTGCCAGCTATTCCTCAAAGGACTAATATCTAGACTATATAAAGAACCCCCAAAAATTAGACCTTCCAAAATAAAAGACTTTACCAAGAAACAAGCATCTAAAATGAACAAATACTTCCTAGAAAAAGTGCCAGTGTCAAACAAACATATTGGGAAAAAAGTGTTCAACATCTCTGCCCACTAGAGAAATTCAAATTAAAACAACAATAATGTTTCATCTTATATTAGAAAGAATGGCAATCATCAAAAAGTCCAACAATAGCATAAAAAAGCACAAAGACAAAAGAGCCCCCGCACACACACACACACATTGCTGGTAAGAATGGAAACTAGTACAACTGTTATGGAAATGACTATGAAGACTTCTCAAAGAACGAAAACTAGAATTCCATATGGCGCACTGGATCATAGCGCTTTCTGAGTACCTCTTCCATAAAGAAGCAAAGACATCATACTACACTGACATGTGCATGTCATTGCTTGTAGTAGCCCAATTCATAATAGCTAAGTCCTGGAAGCACTTGAATCACCAATAGCAGATGAACATACAAAGAACACAAGGCACGTGTGCTCAATTGTGATACTACTCAGCTATAAACACTCAGAAGGATAAATTCAGGACAAACAGGAAGGGGTCTGGGAGACCAAGAAAGGGGAAGCAGAAGGGAAAGAAAGAAAATTGAAGACATTGCCATGTTACACAACAAATTCCCACAGTGAATGTAAATATTGCATGCATAAACATGAGCTAAGAGTAATAACAAGAAACAGGCAATGGTATAACCATGCACCTCTACCCAAAGTGAATATAGACTTCATGTACTGCAGATATTATATATATATATGTATGTTGGTGGTACCAAGGATTGTTCTCAGGTTCTTAGGACCTTGCACTTCCCAGGCAAGCACTTATTCCACTGAGCCATCTACCCGGCCTGCAGATATATACTAATAAAATTAAAATTAAAATCTACAAAAGAAGGGAGCCAGGAAGATGGCTCAGTGAAATAAACACTTCCCTGGCAAGTGCAAGGGCAAGGGCCTGAGTTCAATTCCCAGTTCCACAAAAAAAAAATCTACAAAAGGATGTTGCTTCCCTGTCTGACTATATCAGCTCCCTATCAAATGTATTTAGAAGCACAATATATAATGATTCCCTAAATGTTTATCAAAAGTCAACCTGGTAGAAAAAGTCGTAACATTTTTTTACATGATCAATAAAGCTCTGATAAAACACTCTGCCTATCAGCTCTCCAATAACAATATTAAAAAAAAAAAAGTCAACAGTTTCTTTTTACTGCTCTACCAGTTTCTGTAAGTATATCTCAGAAAAAAATTAAGGAAAAGAAAGTTTTCATCAACTAGAGACTGCTTCTCCCTTGCCAAGATCCACAATACATACATCAGCAAAATTGGACCTAAAGCTAAGTGCTTGGTCCAGCTGCGCAGATTCAACCTAAATATTCCCTACTTATCAGCAGTTTCCAGTGTCGCCACAGAGGGCTTGGCAGCTCAAGAGTGTAATCTGGGAATCGAAGTAAATTTTTACAAGAACTAATAGTGGAAAGTCTTACCTTTGCAATAAATGAAGGCTTCGAAATTGTCATTATACAACAAAACCACAGTACCATGAAAAATGGTGACTACTACAGAAGCTGATTTATTTAAGCCTTAGTTGGAGCTTGGACATTGAATATTCTAGTTAGATAAATAATGGAAAATGACATAATGAAATTCCTTGTCCTGTATATAAAAAATTAATAAAGCCACTAAAAGTGATTATTTTTAGAAATTAAGAACTCATCAAAAAAGACAAAATACACATTCAAGAAGGAACCTAGTAAACTGTTAAAGTACACTATCAAGTAAACTTTCTCTGTAATCACTATGCAAATGGCTTAAGTTAAATCACTGACGAAAGGCCAGTGGGCTTTGGGTAAGAACACACGAGCCCACGTGTCATGTAGGAGGTGTGTGAGCTGCAGAGAATTACCCGGCCTCAATTAGCCCGGTTTTTGCATTTGTAATCCATGTCACTAGCCCTCCTGCCTGGGAGAGTTATTGTGATTCTTAAATGACATAACACATTAAAATTCAGCCCAGCAGCTGAAATGAGGTGTGCTCCTAGGAAATGGTGCTGGGTAGTGGCTGTAATGATCTCCAAAAGTTACCCCCTATGCTAGGAAGACAATACAGTGTTCACACACATGAGTCGCATTTATTTCACTTATGAGTATGGTCTCTGGTTGTGCCCATTTAGCTAAGATAGTTGTGGTGCTAATTTCTATTCTTTCATTGAAAGGAACAGTGAGAGCTTACAATGTTTGATCAATTTTGCATGTTTTGGGTTTTTTTTTGGCAGAACGGGGGATTGAACTCTGGCCCTTGCACTTGCCAGGCAAGCACTTACTCTACTGATCTATCTCCTCAGCCGCAGCTATCTCTGTAGCCCCTGCATGCTTATATCTGATAATCCGAGCAACTACTTTGAATATAACAATATGCAATATAATAACCATTGTTGATTCCCTATCATCTTGTTTTAAAATTCTTTATCATTTTTATTGAGTTATTCCCTCTTAAAAAAAGATTAGTATGAAATTCCAGGGTAGTTTTCTCACTGTGAACTTAAAACTTATGCTCTTTGACATATGGGCCATAAAAAAAATACTGTATCTATGTTTGACATCATTTGAAAGCAAGAAAATACTGATTCATAAAAGTATGGACCTTAGAGGTATGAGTATTGCAGGAAATAATCACTTAAAAGAAAATGTCACCAAACACCTGCAGGAAACAAAACAAGAAATAAAATTTTAAACAAACAGGAAGCAAGTGTAATCGTGCAGATGTAGCGGATATTCACAGTATCTATTGTTTTGCTATTATATGGTTGCTTCCTAAGTGTTTAAAGAATACTTGTGACACTATAACAGTATATGTTTAAGCTGCCCACATACTTTAAAATAATGCTTTAGAACAGAACAGAAGAGAGAGACAGAGGCAGAGACGGAGGCAAGAAAAAGAGAAGATAAATATCTAATCTAACAGCATTCAAATGGTTTTAATTTTCCCAACCCCCCTTTTTTTAATTTATATATTTGGCACAAGGTCTCACTACAACAACTTGGACTCATAGTGGTCCTCCTGCTTTCAGCCTCCCCAGCACTGGGATTACAGGCATGCGCCACCATGCCAGGTGGACAGGGCCAGCACGGCATGTGCTACTGGGGATCCCAACCTTTTTATAGTCAAAATTTTTAATTTCAAATTGTTTTGAACCATAGGAAATATTGGCAATCATTTCCAAATTATAAAACAATCTTTTTCCGGAATAAACAATGCCATTTGGTGACCGGGTAAAGCCTGAGGAAAAGATGAGCTTTAAAGGTTAATGAGAAACTTTAATTTTGTTTTAAACCAGTTCATTTGGAGGTCCTACTAGCCATCCAAGTGGAGCTCTGAACTCAGCACTGGTGCAGATTCAACCCTCAGGGGAGAGGCTGGGCGGAGGCAGCAACTAGAGTTCCCAGGATACGACAGCACTCAACATTCAAGAGCAGGACCCAAGCCATGCAGTATAATCCTCACGATAACCTTGGAAGTATTATTCTCATCATTAGAGACATGACAAAACAGTCACAGAGAGGCCAGTCACTAAAACGTGCGTGATCTGTGGGGCCTGCCTGCCAGTGCTCCAGCTCCTGGGCCCTGCTCCGACCTTCCATTTAATGAAACATTAATAAACTGAAGATCTTAAAACATGATTTAATTAAAAGGTCTGAATGGGTAACTTAGGAATGAAACCAAGGAACTGTGGTGTCAATTAAGGGAAATTCTTCAAGGAGAGAAGAGTTTGGGATTGAGGCCGCTGTGAAGCTCGTGAGGACCAGGCAGAGGCCACTCTTGGAACTTGGACGGGTGGAGACACTGACCTCATCAAGAGGGATTCGGTCTGCACTCGGCGTGGGGATCAGATAACAGACTGGACAGAGCTGAAAGGGAATGGGGCTAAGGAAGTGGGGACAGAAATTGCAGGCTGCTATTTTAGAGCTATTTCGATGCCTGGGAACAGAGCAGATGTTTGCAGGGAGTTGTTTGTTATTGCAGCTTCTTGGGTTTGGGTTGTTGGTAATGAGTCAACAGGACAGTAAATGGTATCAGGAGATTCTTAAGAGACAACCGGAAAGGGAGGCAAAGAGCAAGTTGAGATATCCCTTGATGTCCTTGATACGAACAGAATGGAAGAGCAGTGGGGGAAATGATGCATGGAAGAAATGACCCGGCAGACGGAAGATGAAAGCATGTCCAAGTCAGTGTGTTTTGTCTCAGTCAAATGTGAGCTCAGATGCTCAGCTCAGAGTTAGAAAGAAAGGAAGAAGAGTCACAGGTCATCCCCCAGAGGGTCAAGAAAGCTTAACTGAGAAATGTACTGGCTATTAGTGAAAGCTGGGAGTCATTAGTAATCCTGACTTCTAAGACAAGCCACAGTGTCAGGGCTGTTATTTTACTCCAACACTGTTGACTTGTCCTGGTACAAGCCAGGAAAATGAAGATGGTGGCCGTGTTAGTGACATTTTTTGAGGATTTCCTTTGTGTCATTCTCCTAAATGTTTTACATGTAATGAATTCCAAACAACCCTGAGTGGGACAGTTGTATATCAAATATTAAAGAGGGAACAGAGCGTTGCGTGATTCATGCAGCCGAGTAACTGGGGTGGGAAATGATGTCAGCAGATATTTAATAATAACTTCGGGGCCCGGTGAGATAGCTCAATGGAATCAGTGCTTGCCTGGGAAGTGCAAAGTCTTGAGTTCAATCCCTGGCACCACCAAGAAGAAGAAGATGAACATGAAGATGAAAATGGAAGAAGGAAGAAGGAAGAAAGAAGAAGGAGGAGGAAGAAGAAGAGGAAGAAGGAGAAGAAGAGAAGATAAAGAAAAAGAAGAAGAGAGTTCAAAGCAGCCAGGAGAAATGACTTGGAGAGTACCATAGGATGCTGGAACACAAGGAATACTGTGTCCTACGGTTGGTCCCAGAATACATGCTTTCAGGGAAAGCAACCTTATCAAAGACAGATTTTCACCTAGCAATGAGGTGGAAAGAAGAACCAAGAAAATATTAAGAGTGTGCTGTGTTCTTTGGACCCAGGTGGACTGCTCCAGAAAATACTTAGATGGTTTTAGCAGAAAGGGGAAGAAAGACAAATCAAATCCAAGTTATTGACGACCAAAGCCATGTTAGAAAACAATCTGGGTGATCACTGTTGAGGAGGATGCTTAAACCTTTGGGGGTAACCGAGTCAAACAGGCTGTGAGTGGTGCCCCATGGTGCTGGACTGCAGACCCAGGTCTCTCAGGTCGCAGAACTGTGCTCTCGCGGGCTGATCTAGGGTGTCCACCTGGATGGCTGTCACGTAAGTCAGAGCTCAAACAGGAAAGTGGGCTAGAAATTTGGTTCATGAGTTTTAGAGACCAAAAGCCATTGCGGACTGAGAAATGGAAAGGAGAGAAATTGGAGACAACCTGACGATCCCAACTGCATTTTGCAGAGAAGGAGATAATTTGCAAGACAATAACTGAAAGACACCCATTTCTTCCCCCAGTTGAAAGGGGGATTTGATTTCCTTCTCTCTGACTCCCACAATCACATCAGTGCCTCTCATTGTCAGAATTAAAATGGGAACTTGGATGACAGCCTGGGAAACAGAATATCCAGGATTCCAGTTTCTGAATATAGAGAAGTGAAGAAGGAAATAAGGCCACATTACCAGAAATGAGCAATATGTGGCTACAAACCACGACTAACAGCCTGCCCTGTCCCTCTCCACCACCCCAGCCCCTGACCTTCCCAGCCCGCATCTGAGCAGTGGTGGAGTTCTATCACCTTTGCAGCTTGTCACCATGCCCGTTCCCTGCAGGCCTCTGCATTTGCCCTCCCTCCTGCCATTCTCCTCCACATCAGCATCTCCTCCCCTGCTTACTCCTCCTGTCTCTGACAGCAGCTTGGCTTGGCATTCTTTGTTCCCGGGACCACCACTCCCTTATTCCCTTCAAAAGGTTCCAGTGTCTGGGCCTGCCCTTTCCTGCCCCTCTTCTATTAGACTTGGCATTGCCATCTGCTAGGTCTCCTGCAGTCTCTTTTCTCCACCAGCCTGGGACTTTGTTGGGCAGAACCCATGCTTACCTTGGTGTTTTGTCTTGTTTTGGCTTGGCTTGGCTTATGTGTATGACTTCAATGTCCTCCATAGCAAAAACCCTTAGCAATTAGATTTGAAATAATGAATTATGGGAGAAAAGGGAAGAAGGAAAAGAAGGACAAGAGGAAAAAAAGGAAACACTGAATACTAACTTTCGTTTCTCAATTAACATCTCATTGATGTAATGCAGTCTCTTCTCCAGAATTTACACATCTGGAACACATCATGTATCTCATTTGTAAGGAATTCCTAATATATTTATTTGTACTATTTTTGCTTATATTCCACCAATGTGAACCTAAACTGTAAGAAAATGCATTGACTATAACAAGAAAAATTGGCATTTATTTTCCTCTTTTAAAATAATTTTATTAAGCAGTACATGCTATAAAGATTAACATTTCAATTGAGAGAAGAGGTGAATGTAAGTCTTTATTCTGAGTTTCTCCTATGACCTCCTCCATGCATAAAAGGAAGTCATCAAATAGGCCAAACGGGGCTGGTGAGATAGCTCAGCGAACTAAAGTGCTTGCTTAAGCAAGCTCAAGGACCAAGGTTCAAGCCCTGGCACCACAGGCTGCACCAGCCCTGCCCTCAGGGCAGGCTGAGCCCACCACCAAGACCCGATGTGGTGGTGGTGCACGCCTGTAATCCCAGCACTAGGGAGACTAAAGCAGCAGGATCACTATGAGTCTGAGCTTCATAATGAGACTGTAAAAAAAGTACACCAAGCAGCCTTTGTTCTGGGCTCAAGGTTAGGTTTTTTTTTTTTTTTTAAAGCGGCATTTAATAACATATTAAAACCTGATGATACTTGCCTGCTCGAGTCACCACAGGCAAATACCAGCTATGGGGTGTGTTAAACAGCAGAAGCTTATTTTCAAGTTCTGGAAGCTGGACCCAAGATCAGGGCACCAGTGAAGGCAGGTTTAGGGAGGGCCTCTTTCTGCCTGCAAAAGTCGAAGGTCCCAGTGTCCTCACAAGTCTTTTCCCCTCCCTTCCCTCCTACCCGGGACTCTAATCTCATCCAAATCATGCAACTTTCATGGCTCCATGGAAACCTCATTATCTCGCAAATACCTTATCTCCAAATAGCATCTCACTGAGGTTTAGCGCTTCAACATCCGACTTTTGAAGAAGCACAGTGAATCCATAGCAGGCCAATTGAGTCTTCTCTGCACTTTTCCCTAACAGGAAAAACTCTATTTGTCCTAACACAGTAGATGCTAATGACAAGTAGCAACTTAAATTAATTAAAAATGAAGTGCAAGATTTACTCTTCAGTCCTGTTGGCACGCTTTAAGTACCCCAGACTTATACACAGCCAGCAGCTGACCGCTTAGGAACATGGATTGAACATTGTTGGTGGATGGTGACCATTTCCATCATCATGTTAGTTGACAGAAACCTAAGTCAACAGTTTAATCTGAAGGAAATAGTTCTCAAAGTAGTAATTTCAGACAGGTTATTAGAGCTTCTACTGGGGATAGGCAGAGGCCTCCCTCTCCACTCCTTTCTCTTCTACCTTGCTTTAAAAACAAGGTAAGCTAGGTCCAGCAAGATAGCTCAGAGGATTAAGCACCTGCTTAGGCAAGTGTAGGGGCCAGCGTTTGATCCCTGTCACCACATGCCATGCCGGCCCTGCCCCTGGGCGCACTGAGCTGGAGGAACAGGTCCCTGGGTGGTGGTGTATCTGTAAACCCAGTGCTGGAGGAGGCTGAAAACAGGAGGATCACTCCAAGTTCAAACTGGGTAGTTAGACCCTACACAAAACAACAACAAAAAAAACCAAAATGTTAAGCTTTTATTACTCAGCTCAATTAACAAATATAAAGGACTTTATTTACTCACATACCTTGAAAATCAGACATTGTTTTCTCAGAGTCCTGGCTTAATTTTTCTCTAACTATCCCAGTTTTTCTATTAACAGCTAACTTTTTAGCTTAATTTCTCCCTAGGTGCATCAGTCATTGTAGGTTCGAGACCTCACATCTGTACCCTGCACCATTCAGAAAGGCTTTCTCCCCAGCCTACCTTAGACTTCACTAGTGTGTAATGGGCCCAAGTGGGAGATGCTGATGAAGTGGTGTAGGCAAACACTTAATTATCTACTCAGATAATGGAAACTACTCAGCCAAAGACTCTGACTTCAATCAAAAAAAAAATCCTCCATATTGTAAGATACAACAGATTTCCATTTTCAAAGTGGTTTAATAAAAAGAGGTCATGTTTGATGCCTAGCATGTACCCCACTCTTTTTGCCCTCATATAAATGAGCAGGTAAAAAAGCAAAAAATCAATGCCTGGCATTATTGTTAACAGCAACAATGAACACCTCACCCTCATCCTCACAATTTTTTTCCTTTTGCCACATGTTTTGCTTTTACTTGTTATTAAAGTATTTTACTTTACTTCACTTTGCTTGGCCTAATTTTCCTATAGTTTGCAGGTAAATAACAAGGATGGTATTCACAGGACTGGGCGTGATCCCATCATCGCGGTAGCTGAGTCAGATTAAACTGACTTTCTTAGACCTGTGAGGTCTCATTCTGGGTGCTAGGATGCGTTACACTTGCCCCCACAGAAGTGCGCTTAATTACTACGCAGTACAGGAGGGAGTTCTGCAAAAGGAACTGAGTGTTCCTTAGGAACAGAAGGGGTGCAGTGTGGGCAGATTCTCATTAAAGGTGCTGAGCTCTCAGCTAACACCTTGTCATGTCGCTGGCTGGGTCAGGCCGCCTGGCATTCCCGCTCCAGGCTGGAATGGAAACTATACCAATGCTGTCTTCTGAGGCCAGGTCTCCTTCCCCCTCTTGCTCCCACTGACTGCCAGAACCACCCCCATGTCGCTTTCCTCATTGCTGTCCTGTGGCTTATATGAGCTTTCCTGGGGATGCTTTTCTCAAGCCACGTTTCAAGGTGTATCAGGGGCTTTAAAACAGAGGCATAAAACAAACAAGTTTAAAAGTAGCCAAAGTCAATAGATTTCTTTTTCTTTTGGCAGAACCAGGTATTGAACTCAGGCTCTTGCGCTTGCTAAGGAAGTGCTTATTCCACGGAGCCATTTCCCAGACCCCAGTTGATTTCTAAAATACCAATCAGAATCCGCCAGAAAACAGAATCGAATGAAAGTTACATTCAGGGGTCGGCCAGATAGCTCAGCGTACTAAAGGGCCTGCTTAGGCAGAGCACAGTGGCTGGGCTTTGAGCCCCGGCCACCCGTGCCAGCTCTGCCCCTGGGGTGCGCTGAGACAGGGAATGACACTGGGTGTGGTGGGTGCGCCTGTAATCCCAATGCTTGGGAGACTGAAGACAGGAGAATCACTACAAGTCTGATTTATGTAGTGAGACCCTATAGGCCCTGTAGACCCTGTACCAAATACATTAAAAAAAAAAAAAAAAAAAGAAATTACAAGACCTAATTCTACCATTTAACTAAGTGCTCAGGCAAGTTATTTAAACTTGAACTGTAACAAAGAACTTATGCAAAATAAATGCTAGTGCAAAATAAGATTAAAAAATAAATAAATAATTTTTAAAAGTAGCTCAGGCATAGTAATCAAAATAAAAATTATGATGTAAGAATATGATGGTTATGCTGATATAATACTTTGAAGTCATTTTAATAAGACATGAGTTATACCTATATGAAGAAATTATTTTAAAATCCCCCAAGTGATATATAAAAAATTTTCAAAATAGCAAAGCATACCACAATAGGGATGAAAAAACTATTTACAATAAAAGCTGCATTCTAAATTAATACAACCAAGAAAAGGTTATTCACTAAATGCCATTAGGACAATTGCCCAACTATCTAAAAAAAACATATGTAACTAAATTCTACCTTGCACAAAACTGAATTCTGGATACAGTCAATGCTTACAATAAGAAAATTGTGGGGCCTCAGAGATAGCTCAGCAGTCTAAGCCCCTGCCTAGGCAAGCACACAGAGCGGGGTTCTATCCCTGGTACTGTATGCCATGTGGGCCCCACACTGAGCACACTGAGCTGGCCACTAGGACTGGGTGTGGTGGCACTCACCTGTAATCCCAGCACTGGGGAGGCTGAAACAGGAGGATCACTGTGGTAGTTGATACATTGTGTCAAATTGGCTGAATCTGATCAGCAGTTCCGGGCTGGGAGCTCAAGACTGCAGGAGGGCAGGGCCCAACCTAGGGTGCTATTGGGCCGGCACTAGAGTGCTCCTGGGTCCACCCAAGGGCCATGGGCCACCCCAGAGTGACTCAGAACAAAAAGTATATATATATAAAAGAATTGAGGAAGGCTTCCCGCAACCTGCCTGGCTTCCATGGAGAAGTCTTAGTCTTCAGAGAAGCTTGATCTTCCTGACCATGGCACCTTGAAGGAGCTCCGATCTTCGCCCTGGAGCGCTGGCCTTTGCAGTCAGCACAGAAGGAAGAGAGAGGCTTGATGGATGCCACAATGGCTGCTCCTCCTCTGCTCTTCATTGTTTTCTGCCGCCATGAATTGCTATTGGAGCCAGCAGAATATGGACTGAACCCTCCAGTAACTGTGACCTAAATAAACCTTTCCTTCCTTCCCTTTGACTGTCCGATATTTGTCCCAGCAACGAATAAAAAAGTAATTAAAACAATCACAACGTGTCCAAGCTGCATAGCCAGAACCTGTACCAAATATATACTTAAAAAAAAAAGTGTTTATGGTTTTGTTAAACTACAAAATTCTGTAAGGAAATCTGCATAAAATTTATGTAGTATGAGATGAGAATGACCAACTCAAATATGGCTACAACATTTGAAGCCTTGAAGAAAAGAACTGGTAGATTTTAAGGATAGTGTATTGATGAGTAGCATTCGTTACCTGACTTCAAACCCTGGCTAGCCCACCAGCCTGCACCCTTGGCATCAATAGCTGTTATCCCAGCTATTGATGCCAAGCTTCTAGTAGCCACACCATTGTCTTCACAGCTACTGATCCAGTGCTCACGTGCACAGAGCCGTCGACCTGCCTGCCCTCCCAAGCATCAGTGGAAAAGTAACAGCAAAACGAAACATGAGGGTGAGGGTGAGGTATTCATTGCTGCTATTACCAGTAGAGCCAGGTATTGAAATTTTTTTAAACCTGTTCACTTATATGAGGGTAAAAAGAGTTGGGTACATGTTAGGCATCCGAACATAACCACTTTTTATTAAACCACTTTGAAAATGGAAATCCATTATGTCTTACAACATGGAGGATGTTTTCTTGATCCAGGTCAGAGTCCTTGGCTGATTAGTTTTCTTTTTTGGGGGTAATCAAGTGTTCACCTAGGCCACCTTCTTTATCAGCGTCTCACATTTGGGCCCATGGCACACCGTCTCTCACTGCTCTGGGGACAGACACTGGGCAGTTTAGGTTCAGCCCTTGTGCTCCAGGGCCACCTGGAAGGATTCCAATTGACCAATCCATGGGAACTCTGGGAATCTAGTTAACCTCACCTTGTTTGTCCCTGAAACTCCGCTGAGCTCACTTCTGTTTTCTTTTTCCTGAATACAGCACCCTTGTGTGGCCTGGTGTGGATCCTTCTCTCCTTCTGTACTGGAAACAGCTCTCACCCAGCTCTTAGCTCTCCTGTGAATGTGTCAGTCTGTCATTTCCTGTCAACAAAATGTCCTTAGATCTCTCAAGACATCAAAATCAGTAGCAAGATGCTTGCCTTTTCCTACTGGGGAGCAGGGTTCTTGCTTTGCTTTGTTTTG
Organism: Ctenomys sociabilis; assembly: GCA_004027165.1. NCBI lineage: Eukaryota > Metazoa > Chordata > Mammalia > Rodentia > Ctenomyidae > Ctenomys > Ctenomys sociabilis. The sequence goes on along the minus strand of PVKA01040418.1, from coordinate 3,877 downwards.
TTGAATTCTAAGGTTATCCTTCAGCCTGAGCCCTCCCAAAAGCTGAGGTTACAGGCATGCACCAGGGCACACAGCTCAAAGCCTCATTTTTGAAAGAAAAATCACAGCAATTTCCATTTTCCATGAAATATAAAGATCACTGGGACTGGGAAAGTTGAACTATCAAATCTATAAGATTATTTTATCTATGCCATAACTCTCTATAGACTTTTTTTTGCAAGGAAGGAAGGAAGGAAGGAAGGAAGGAAGGAAGGAAGGAAGGAAGGAAGGAAGGAAGGAAGGAAGGAAGAGAGACTCATGTCATCTTTTCACCCAAGAATGGATAATGGTTCATTTTGCTCACATTCCTTTTCATTCATCAAATAAATTTTGCATTCTAAGAGGAAAAACAAAGAATATACAACCCTGATCCCACCACTACTCCTTCCAAGGACAGCATCTTTGCCTCAGAAGACTTTGTCCAATGTCCGCAAGATTCCTCTGAGCAAGTTTCGGTCACTTCCTTTAGACCCTGTCCCTTTCCTCTGAAAGTTCCCATTTTTCCACACATAATCTCCTGTCCTGACAAAGAACCCCAGGATAAGCACTTTTTAAAAGCAATATCCTATAATAAAATGTATGAGGTCATCTCTGTCATTGGACACCCTCCATCCAGACATGAAATGACACCCTGCAAGTCCCCCAGGGGGCCGAGCTAGCTGCGGGGCTCCACAGGAGAGAACTGAGCCAGACCACCCTCCTCAGGACCACAGTGGCTGGACAGAGTGCCAAGACGCAAGGGGACAGATGATGCATTTGGGCCAGACTCTGGGGACAGCGTTCTGTCCTTGTCCTCTTCTAGCTGCTCCACAGGGAAAACACTTGCTCATTTCTGTGAACACCCTGTCTTATAAAGTCCCTGCCTCATCGCTGTCCATCTCTCCGCTGTCAAATGTAATCATTAGAAAACTGAACTGCTCTGTCAACCTAGTGTCTGTATATTTTTTAAACTCAAGTATAGAACTTGGAGGAGAATTGTTTTTCTTCATTTGGGAATCATGGAATGAAAATAATGAAAGATGCATGTTGAAGTGAAGACTAAGGACGAATTACTTGAATGTTTAGTGGTCGCTGTCCTGGAGGGGCAGTTGCAGGGACTTTTTAGTGTGCTCCAACCTTCCCATCTCTCTTTTTACACTAATGTGAACCAGAAATCAGCTCAGGATCAGATCTACCATTCCATAAAAACAATGCATATAATGTCAGAAGCCACTGTATGGAGCCGAGGAAGCTGGAAAATCGGTCAAAGGTGTGCAGGCAGGACTAGGCCACAGTGCCTACAGTAGACAAACTACCTCAGTCCTGAGCTAAGCATCCTGACTGGTTAATGTTGGCGACTAGTCACTGGGCAACCTTGTGTCACGTGTTACTAACTTCGCAAAAGGTATAAATGAATGCAGGTTTCATTGGGCTGGCGCATGAGTCTTGCCCATCAGGAAGACTGCCACCTAGCTCAGCTTATGTCTCCCATCCAAGTACTAACCAGGACGGACCCTGCTTAGCTTCCAAGATCCGATGAGCTCAGGCGCGTTCAGGGTGGTATGGCTGTAGACTCAGGTTTTGTCTTCTTGTCTATCTTCCTCATTCTCATCGCTGTGTCTCCCCGGGTAGAGCTGTTTGCAGTAAGGCCAATGGATCCTTACAAGCCACCATCCTGAATTCTCTGGCATGAGAGCAGCAGAAATAAAAGACCAAATGCATGAGTCCATACAAGACATCAGAGAAGAAATAATCTCCCAGTTAAAAATGAGACAGCAGCCAGCAGGAAGGACTTTCTGAACAAATTTATTGGTCCTTTAGCATAATTCAAGTCTTTGGTTTGAAACATGTACCCCATTTAGTTGTATAATAAATATGATATGCTATTATATTTCCCTTTAATAATGGCCTCCAGTTTTATTACTCTGAATTATGACTTATAAAATATCTTCTTAGCAACAGTAATTTGTTATCATTATTATTTTTATTTAGGACACAGTCTACAAGGGTGTACAGGGTCTCACTACACAGATCAAACTCCTAGTGAGCCTCCTGTCTTCAGCCTCACAAGGGCTGGGATTACAGGCACGCACCACCCCGCCCAGTCTCAATCGCCATCTCAACATGCCCCGGGGGTCAGGGCAGAAACTGTTAATTAAGCTAAGATTTATACAGGATAAGTTCTGGCTATTCACACAGTTTTGCTCCAAGACAACTGCTGAGTACCAGAGAGAGATCTTTTCGTGCTTTCTTTTCTCGACCTTCTACCTACACTTTGAGAACATTGCAACTGTTTTTGTTTGTTTGTTTTTTGTTTTTTTGGCAAAATGCTTTCAAAAGGCACTGGAATGAAAGACCTGTTATAGCTATGGACGCCATTCCCCTCCTGCCCTGGAGCTGCAGAGCGCGGCCGGAACCCACAGAAAGCTGTGAGCAAAAATAAGTCTCCCCTCTTTCCACTGTGGGTGTTGCGTCTCAGCAATGGGCAACTAAGGTAATGCTCACGCCATTGTCACACAATCTTTTCCCTGCCTGCAGAAACTTCAGCAAACAATGATGTGGTCTCAATTATACTAAGTCAAATGGGCTCCAGGCTAAAGTATTTCGGGTTGTGAGTCCTTCCACAACCTGGTTACTAGGTAACTAGTAGAGAAAGTATTTACCACAGCATTGTTTCTGTAATTCTGTAATGAAATAAAATTGTTTTGGATCAAGAAAATGATCATAAAGGTAAGTGGGAATCCTTCTGAACTGGTATGTAGAGGTCACCGTTTTCATCTGCAAAAGAAGGAAATAATCCTCCAAACAAGAACTTCTGTTTGAGGGCCAACCAAACAGCTCAGCAGATTAAAGCGCCTGCTTAGGCAGACTCAGTGGCCGGGGTTTGATCCCCAGCATGCTGTGCTGGCCCCGCCCTGGGGCTTAGAAGGTGATTGAGACTGGGCAGAGCCATGTATGCCTGTAATCCCAGTGCCGGGGAGGCTGAAAACAGGAGGATCACTATGAGTCAGAGCTGCATAGTGAGACCCTGTACCAAATACATAAATTTAAAAAAAAGAAAAAGAAAAGCAGGTGCAGCATTCTCAATGTGTAGGTAGAAGGTCAGAGAAAAGAGAGCATGAAGAAAAACAGAAAAACAAAATTGTTATAGATCTCTCTCTCTGGTACTCAGCAGTTCCCTTGGAGCAAAACTGTGAATACCCAGAACTTATCCTGTATAAATCCTAGCTTATTTTACAGCTGCTAAGGAAGACATTTTATAAATCATAATTCAGAACAGTAAAACTAGAGGCCATAATTAAAGGGAAATATCGTAGCACATCACATGTATTATACAACTGCATGGGGTATGTGTTTCAAACCAAAGACTTGAATTACGCCAATGGAATGATGGGTTTCCTGAGAGAGTCCTTCCCAGTGGCTGCCGTTTCTCCTTTCACCTGGGAGATTATTTCTTCTCTGATTTCCTATATAGATTCATGAAGTTTTACTTCTGCTGCTCTCATCCCAGAGAATTCACAAGAGTGGCTTCTGATTTCCTCTTTATCCTCTGGATTTGTGCTGGGGGGGAGGGGGCTAGGTGTCTGCAGCTGCATTTTACTTCTGCATTTTATATTTCCTTCCTTTTTTTTTTTTTAATCTTTTATTCCTTTATTTGGTACAGAGTCTCACTACCAGCTCCAGCTCAGACTCGTAGTACTCCTCCTGTCACAGCCTCCCCAGCACAGGGATTACAGGTCTGCACCACCACTCCTGGTTTCGGTGGCCGGCACAGCGTGTTGGAATGTGGTACCAGGGATCAAACCCGGGTCCTTATGCTGGCCAGGCAGGCACTTAGACAGCTGAACTATCTCCTCAG
>PVKA01040417.1:0-18780 GCA_004027165.1 Ctenomys sociabilis | reverse complement strand
GGGCAACAATGAACTCACGCATATCGATGTCAGAGGTTACAAACTGAGAACACACTTCTGACATTTATCATTAGTGTTCTTTGAAGAAAAAAAATTAATAAAAGGGATAAAAGGTACGGCTCACAAAGTATCTTTTCCTACAATGATCCATGCACAAAAAACTGACCTGCTTCAGTCACTTTCAAAATGGAAACTCCAAGGGGCTGATATAAATCCAAGGAGTCTCCTTTAATTAAAGTACAGTCAAGCCACTTAACCACTCAGTATGAAACCTGGCCTGGACAGACATCCATGGTGTGTGTCTTCAACAGAATTGTGGCAATGCCTCTTGTTAATGTGCCATGTCATCTGCCCTCTCCTGCAGAGTGTCTCTTGAAGTTTTCTGTCCTCTTGGGCTGCCAGCCGGCACCAAGGATCTCTGCCTCTCTGCCCAAGGGCTATGAGTAGGTTCAACCTGGAAATGCATGGAACAGATCCTCGAATTCTCAAGCCAGGGGGTAGGAGAGCTGGCAGAGATTTTCCCAGCCTCCCTGCATTCACGATTTCCAGATAGTCACCACTGGCAATGAGCCTCATTTGTCCAGGGTAGTGACTGTTTATTGGCTTCTCTCTTTTCCTTTCTTTGCTTTTGTGACTGCCTCTGGTATAGGTGTTGGGATGGTACATCATGTGTGGAAAATGATTTAGATGATTTTAGTCAATCCTGACACCATCACTTACTAAAAATGACATGTTACTTCAGTAAATGACTCAACTGCTGTATACTTTTTTTATCATATGTGAAATGGAAATACACTGTAGTATGTAAGACAAGGTTATTATATTAAATAATACACATACTGCTCACTCAAATATCTGGTCTGTGTGGGTTCAGCAAACACTAGCTTCTATTAATATCATCTATTTTAATATCCTGTCTATTTACCACATGTTTGATCTGCTGAACTAAATGTCAATCATTAATGTATAATTAGTTCCTTTTATCATCTGGAAAGAAAATGTGGTTAAGATTAGCATTAAATACTCATGTCCCTCAAAGCATTCACTTTATTACTTTGTCTCCCAAAATAAAATGGTAAGGTCACCAGATATTTCAAGCTTAAAGCTTTACGTTTATTAAAATCTTCTCTAATTCTTTTTTCTTTCTCCTCTTTCATCTTCCACCTTATTTTCCAATCCTGTCGAATTCCTGATGTGTCCATTGAGCCCACAGCGGGGCCTTCAGGTAAGACAGAAGTGGTTCTTGAGTCCCCCGAAACCCAGTTGGGATAAGGAATTGCCTGTTTGGCGATGAAGATCTTAAATGACTTTTCTTTATCCCTGAATATCTTTGAATATGATAGAATTCTGTGTTTTTTCTTACTCTTCATATCTGATAGACCTTCTAACTATAAATATATTAGAATAGTATTCAACTAAATTCTGGCTATTTCTCATAGCTTTATCTGGTGTTGCATGCCAGCTGCTAAGGTCATTCTCCTGACAAGTACTTTATCAGGATCTGCAGTAATGCAGCCTAGAATACAGGACAGGCATATTTGCTCAAGGGTCACACCATGGCTAGTCCAATCACTTCTTGTGTCACCTTGGGCAAGTCGCTTGTACTTTCTAGAGCTTGACTGCTGCAGTGTAAGAAAAAGAGTGCCTATAAGTATATGAGATGGAATTGTTAGAGAAATTAAATAAGACAAATGCCTACAATGCTTCCTGGCACACAGCATTGTGCTACAACTACTATAATTGCTATGATTGCTATTTTTTTTCAATTTGTAATACTATTTTTATATACATTTGGTATTTGTCTTCCTTAACAGAAAAATCCTTTGTCAATCCATAATAGATCCATCTCTTTCAGACCTTTGGTAACTTCCTAACACACCCTATGAATATAAATTGAATTAAACATATAACTTAATTCTTCAGATCCAAGTACACTTAGGCATCTTCAAATTAAGTGAGTTAACTCTTTACTTTTAAGCTAGTTCTACTAGCGAATTTTACTGAAATAACAAATGATAGCCAAAGGGGAAACTACCAGAGCTTCCCAAGACAGTCAGGATCTCTGCACACGGCCACTCCCTAACTGCCATCCACTGAGTTCTGTTTCCTGCATTCTCTGAGTCCCAGTTGCTCTGCTCCATGCACTACCACTTGATACAGGTGGTGGAGCCCATTCTCTGCTCTCAACCACCGTACTTGGCTGCCTGAAGTCACTGTGTAGGCCGCCGTGTCAGTCTAGACCTCACCCCATGCTTATGCAGATCCATGTAGATCCTGTGGCCCATTCATAGAATTAGAGCTGCCTGAAGCATAGAAATAGTATATGGCTTCATGCTTTATAAGGCACTTTCAAGAACATCATCTTGTGGGCCTACCCATTATCTTAGCCATTTAAATGACTGCTTAAAGCAATGCTCCCCTAAAAGTGCCACAGCCATCCTCAGCAACAGTGAGGTCCTGAGCTCCTCCAGCAATGAGGAAAACTGAGGTCCCATCAGGAAAGCCAGTGGTCAAGCTTCTCCTAAAGGCTGAGCACTTTTCCAGAGCCAGGAAGCAATGCTCAAGATGAAGACCAGAACTCCCCCAAAATGAACCATAGCCATCCTCCACAACAACAAAGGTCCTAAGCTCTTCTGACAAGAACAGCCAAGTTCTTCAGGAAAGCCAGCATGACAAGGTCCTCCAGCAGAACAGCCCAAGAGAACCAGCAGCTTCCAACAGCTCCCACAGCTTCTCCAAACAGCCTTCATAACAGCCTAACCCAGATTTTCTCCAGTTCTTCCTCCTATGCTGCTGGCAACCACCCTCAGGTGAGCCTCCACACCCAACATCATGCTACCCCGATTCAGCTGGGTGTAACAAATTGCCCTCCAGTTAACAATCCACTACACCTTATTTGATCTTTCTGCGAGACGGTAGAAATTCCTGTTATTATTCCCCATGTGGATTAGAAGAGATTAAGAAAGGTCAGAGGGGTGATAACTATCAGAACTGAAAGTAAAACAAAAATGTAAGGTGTGGGTGTGTGGCAGTGGCACTATGAGAGAGGATGGAAAGGCCTGGGATTGTACCACCATGCCAGATCCAAAGGAAAAAAGCAAAAAGTGAGCAGCCAGCCTCACCTGGGAGGTACGAGCACAGGCCCTCTCAAGGAATGAGGAAGAGCCTTGAATATGAAAGTAGGTGCCTTGTACTCTAACTCTAGCCTGTAAGTATCCCTTAAAGCATGGATTCCATAAATCCCTGATTTAAAAGTAGGCATTAGATTACCTGGAGTCTTTCTCAGTTAGGACTCCATGGGAGAATTAAACCCTACAGATTAAATCCTATTTTCTTAGTTCTTCCAAGAATAGAACAAAGTTAATACCATCCTAGGTATGCAAGCAAACAGTTAATTCATTATATACAATGAACACCTTGAGTCAACAAGGCTTAGTTCTTTTATGGAAGCTTGGATGAAAGATACAGTTCAGTAGAGGAATATGTGCTTAGCATGAGCAAAGCCTGGGGTTCAATCCCTCACTCAAGAACAAAATTTTTAAAAATCTACTATGTGGCACCACACAGGCCACCTGAAATGAGTATTTGCTTCTAAGAATTAGAACAAAGTGTCATCCACAAATCAAGAAATCCCTCTCCTTAGCCAGCAACCCCCCAACTCAGATGCTAGTCTTAAGACGAGCAATGCCTTAAGGTTAACTCCTACATACACCCATGTGGCAAGAAGAAAAGTCTCCTTACAACCTCAGACTGTGTGTTGGAGCTTCTTATGTTCTTGGCTGGAGACTGAGGAACTGAATGAGCACCTTCCAACCCTTTCTCATGCAAGGCCATCTCAGGGACAGAGTGCCTGGCAGTGGCTGCCACAGCTGTTTGGTGTGTGGACAAGACCCACTTGGGCATTGGCAGACAATAAACTCTGGAAGCAGCTGACTGAGTTCATCCAGAGAGTTTTTCTGCAAAGAAATTTCAGAGATTTGTGGATTATGATTCTAGAGGCTGAAAAATGAATCCCCATTGCCTCCAACAGAAAATGATGCCACCTCCAAGGCCTGTTTTCACTGTAGATTGGTGAGCTGGGGCCATCTGGCAGTAAAAACAAACCAGCCATACCTTTTCTAAACTGACCAACCAGCTTCCCGCTAAGGCAGCAGGGCTGTCATTGCCAATGATACATTTTGTAGTTATAATTGCAAGCAAAAGGAAAAAAGCCCGCAGATTCCAAAGAACAGATTCATGGAAATTTTGTCTCCTATTCATTTCCTTCCACAACCTCTTTAAATACTTAAGCCATTTATTTTGGGAGTGAAGGAAGACAGGAAATGCCCTCTGAAGGCAGGAAAAAGTGGGTATCCAAAGCAGAAGCATTAAGGCCTAAAGAAACCTCAAAGGAAATAAAATAGAATAATATTTGAATAGATCAAATTAATCAAGATTAATTCAGTTTATTAGCAGGCAGAAGTGTCATAAAAGCCAAAGAAGCAGGGATCTCTGTCCAATAAGAGCAGATGGCCCTTTGGGGAAAGAGGGAACTGGGGGCAGAGTGCAAAGGGCCCTCAGGATGAAGAAGAGAGCCCTCTAGCAGCGCTTTCCATGCAAGGACAGAGTGGGGTTAAACACAGCCTTATATAGGACAAACTCTCAATTTTTTCTCCCTTTTCAAAAAATTAAAATGTATTTGAAAGTATGGAATTTTACCAGGAAACACTATCTGCCCCACTGATGAAAATGACAGCCAACATTTCATGACTCAAAAGTGTGCTGTGAACTCTCTGCCACAGTCCCCTCTACAGCCTGGAGGAAAGTACTGGCGTGATCTCCTACCAAAGTAACCCGGCACATTTCTGTCATTTAAAAACTCTTTAAAATCTTTATTGTCTCCTTATGGTGTGCCGGCCTAGTATTGGGCTGTAATAGCCACTTCCCTCAAGAAACTTGCAGACAGTACAAATTACTGAGAAAAACACAACAGGGGAGCTATGGTGGAGAACAGTGACAGGAGAAACACATTTAAGATGAAACCTGAAAGAAGGAAAAATCTGCCTTGGAGAGAAAAGAGGGACGAACACACCAAGCATGGAGCAGTGTGTGCAAGGACCTGAGGTGAGGAATAATGGTATGTATGCTGTTTAAGAAGGTGGGTTATAGTAGCCGGGGTTCAATCCCTGGCCTGCTGTGCCGGCCTCGCCCCTGGGGTGCACTGAGACCGCGATTGAGACTGGACGTGGCACGCACCTGTAATCCCAGCTGTTAGGAGACTGAATACAGGTGGATCACTATGAGTCCGATCTAAGTAGTGAGACACTGTAGATCCTGTAGACCCTGTACTAAGATGCAAAAAAAAAAAAAAAAAAAAAAAAATTAGAAAAAAAGGTAAGTTAATTTTAGGAGGGAGCCCCTGAACCTGGACATATTTCCTCACTGAGACTGTTTACCTATCACCAGTGCAAACACAGAGAAATGTCCTTTTCTTTCTTGCCCAATCCCTGTCTTCCCCACTAAAAGGTAGTAGATGTTTGCATGGGAAGAGTAGGGCTAGGTGGGATAGCATATGCCTATAATCCTGGCGGTCTGGGAGCTGAGGCACGAAGATTGCTTTGAGTGTGAGACCAGCTTGAACTGTATAATGAAACTCTGTCTCAAAAACATAGAAAAAGCAAAAAGGGAGTAGGCACCTGTAGTATCTGATTGAAAGAAACTAGCCTTTGACTCGTTTTAGCTAATTCCATGCCTGGCTAAAACTAATCAAAGGCTAGAGCCTTGAGCACTAATTGCTTTTTTTAATTTCCTACCCCTGGCCAGCTATCTCTTCATTGTAAGTTCCATACCCAAACCACTGGGGCTATCAGGAAAGGGAAGAAGAAAAAGATGGAAGAGGAGGAGGAGAAGAAGAAAGAGGAAGAGGAGGAACAAGAGGAGGAAGAGAAGGAGGAAGAAGAAGAAAAGGAAGAGGAGGAAGAACAGGAGAAAGAAGAGGAGGAGGAGACTTTGATTTCCATATTAGAAATGTTATTACCCTAAACTAAAAGATAATGCTTCCCTTAGAAATGGTCCATTTTGCTGGATTGACTCTATAATGCATTAAGTTGGATCTGATCACTGTATGTTTGTATGAAAAATTCTTATCCAAGCACTCACCCTGTCTTAAAAAATTGGATGCTATCTTTCCTAATCCAAAATAATTTGAGGACCAGGGATATAGCTCAGGGGCATAGCACCTGCCTGGCAAGAGCAAGGTCATGAGTTTGATTCCTAATACCAAACAATATTAATAATTTGAAACTTTTATTTTGGAGTGATAGAAGAACCACTTAAAATTTGGATATTTGTGCTACATATGGAAATTTGAACCTTTATAAATTGATACTTTTGAAAAACTATGATTATTATTAAAACTAATGTGACTATAGGCAAAAAATATTGACTTCTAATTATAAAGAGTGCTTAAATAATATCTTCCTTGCCTAATTAAAAAAAAAGAGGGTGGGTTAGGGAGCAAATGATGGGGCTGGGGAGCAGGCAGTCAATCTGAAGAGATGAACAAGGGCCAGAACTGTAGTAGGATTGAATATGAAGTTCTATAGTAGATACACCTAAGGAGTTTCAACAGGAGCATAATAGGATGTGGTTTGTATTTGTTAAAATTTACTTGATTGTTACATAGGTCTTGCTTTATCTTGGTCTTAACCATCCAGCAGAAAAGTATAAAAACGAAGTATAAGAAGTAAAGCCATATTAATATGCTGAGCTGTAAAAGACTTAAATCAACAACTTCTGACATTGCCAGATATATGGAAAACCCAATACTATTATGGACTATTGGACTATTTTGGAATATTTTGTTGAATTCACACACCTATAATGTTTAAAAGACAAACCTAATAAAAAAGGGGATGCAAATGAATGACCATTTTGTATCTGTATATTCAAAATAGTTAGATAGATATACAGCTTCTCTTAATTCAATGATTAGAGGGATCTACTCTAATAGTGTTCATAAATAGAATATCATGTCTGCATCTTGTATAACAAATAACCACTAAGAAAACAATATGCAATGTGTTAATTACTGAATCTGTCCCACTAATTTGATTTGAAACTGTCTCATTGCTATTTGTTTCTCAATAAAATTAATAAAAAAAAATAATAGATATATGGAAAAAAAAGAAAGTAGTGTTCAGGTAATAGAGGTGGCAGTGGCTTCGGCCACACGCTCCTGAGTACACACAGATCCAGCATGGACAAGCACATCATCTGCTGTACACCAAGGAGGTAGCACAATGTGGTGATTAAAAGCATGAATTCAATCGCTCTGTTTTCATCACCTGTAAAATGTGATAATACTGATTGAAGTTAGTAGGATAAATTTGTGTGTCCATCTTCTAATCCTTGGAACCTAGAAATACATTACGGGCAAGAGGGAATTAACATTCCAGGTGGAGTTAAGGCTGCTGATCAGCTGGTCTTAGCATAGAGGCTCAATGAAGTGACATTAAATGACAAAGCGTCAACCACCCTCTGGCTTTGACATGGAGGAAGCTGTGAGCCAAGAAAAGTGGGCAGCCTCTCTAGACTCTTGGAAAACTCACAAAATTGGTTCTGCTTGGCTTCCAGAAGAACACAATCCTGCCAACTCCTTGGTTTTTAGTAGGACCTATCTTGGACTTCTGACCTTCAAAACTAGAATATCAATAAATGAGTAAACTATGATTTGTGATAATCTGTTACAGAAGCAATAGAAATTCAATACTCCATGCATAAATCATACTAATTTAGCATGTGTCAGGCTCACTTAAGTGTCATCTCTCACCCTCGCCTGAGAGGATGTCTAACCGGCTCTAGGTCCTTAACTGGATCGTCCCCACACAGCGCTCCTCCGATACCCAGATTCATAAGTTATAACAAATATGCTCAATGATGATTATGAAAACAGAAACTTAAATATACAATTTCAGATATTGTAACATAAGATCTGGACAGTATTATTAATCATGTCTAAGTCCCAGTGTCATTTTTTTCTGACCAAAGTGCTCCATCTCATTAGGAAACAATCAAATGGACCAGTGTTCAACAATTACAGTTCTCAACCCCTAACCTGTCATTGCTTCCCTCGCCTCCTCCTTTCCATCTCTTACATAGGAGGGATTTTTACATTCCTTGTTAAGGACCTCTGTCATGAATAAATAACCTGAGCCTATCCAAAGAGAATGGCTACTTTCACTAATTAAGGAAGGGCACGCTTCATTATCAACTATAATCACTCACAAGCTTACACTGAAATCTCCTTAGTCAACAGGCTCATCACTGCCATTCATTGAAAAACAATATGCTTTGCCAGGAGTACCCTCTGCCCACCTTTACTGGGCTGATTCTCGCTGAAGACTCAAACCCTTTGAGGTGCTCCCTGATCAGCAAACTTCTCCCACCACCTGGCAGGGAGTGCTGCTCCTTTCTATTCCTTCTTCTACCCCAGTAAATCTCAAGATTTCTTCCCTTCCCTGTGATTAATGGCCTCCATCACGCCTCTGCCACAAGGCTGTGAGCTCCTTAAGCACAGGGACTGAGTTTATGTCTAGATGAATGACAGTGTGTTTAATCAACTCCAAATGTCTTCTGAAGGGAGGAAATTCTAAATCCTAAAGTAGGCATCAGCATATAAATAAGCCTTCTAGTTGTCCACTTTACATTAATGACCAAGACCAAGGTGACAACTCCATCTTATTATCCTCTGCAGGAAGCCAAAGATCAAGTCCACAAAGAGAACCACAAATGTGCAATTGTCACAAAACTCAAAAACTGGAGTGATTTCCTTGAGTGAGTTTTCAAGAAGGAGCTCAAGTATTTGCTGCAGAACAGATGGTTCATACAAAAGTGGATGCTGGTTTGGAAAAAGAACCTTGGGTTTTTCTCACACCCCAGGAAGCAGGACTTTAAGTGAGCATTGCACACAGGTCAAACCAGTGGGCAGGCAACCCAGGCAATCAAGAACAAGGTGCTATGGTATCCAGAGCGGGACTCAGGGCTCAGGCACAGCTGTTGAGCACAGGCAGAAGCCAAGTGTAGAATACACACCTGAGTTTGAAGATGGTACATATAAAGAATGAAGTCTCTCATTAACAATTTTTATATTGATTGGATATTGAAGTGATAGTATTCTAGATGTATTAGATTAAATAAAGTATTTGGCTGAAAAATTCACTTGTTACTTTTTTGTCTTTTTAATATGGCTAGAAGAGCTTCACATAGATAAGATTACACAGGTAGCTCATGATGCGTCTGCATCCCTGCAAAGGCCCACCAGGTCATCGTGGCAGTGACCTATCATGAGCTCCAGGGCAATTTTCCAGGAATACACTTTATTTAATCCAATATATCAAGAAGCTTATCACATCAACATCCACCCTGCCATCCATGTAAACCCCACCTCTAGTCCAACCCTATAAAAACCTCCTCCCAGCTCCCTCCGCCAAGGTCCTCGCTTCTCTTCCACAGCACTCACACTCAGGGATTTCTTTACTTTTTTCCCACTTCTCCTTCCCACCAGAGAAAGAACCCTACAACTCACATTATATTCCTGTCAAGAAGTCTCACCAACACTGATAAGCTGGCTCAGAGGGGTCCCAGAACTTCACAGAGCCTTGAAGTTAGTCAGCTTTGAACCTGCGTAGTCAGTCTCCAGAGGCCATGCTCTTGGCTGCTGGCCTAGATGATTAAATACATACCTAACATATTTACCACAGTGGCTGGTATATGGTAAGTATTCAGTAAATGTTATCTATCTGCAATACTACTGTATTTTCCTACTATTGTTCTTTTATAGGATATTCGATAGATTAAGTTCTTCTCAGGCTCCCAGCTAAAATCTCAGGCACTCTCATAAATTTTCTGATTCTCCTCAGCAATGCAAAGTCTAATGTATGCAATTTTTTACTTCTATCACAAGTCCTAAACTATCAGCTTTTATTATGTGAGGTTAAACCCTAAAGAAATATTTTCACTACAGTAACATCGGTTAAGAGTTTACTTCCTTTAATACTGTAAATTAAGTGAGAATTTAATGCCCTCACTTACCCCATTCACGATTAAACCAATCTCATAAAAATCAGGCCATTCCTGGAATGTTCATAACTTGCAAGGCTAAAGGTGTCACTTGTCTTCATGAGGACTAATTCGCTAGCAATTTATGAGGAAGAAAGCTATATTTATTCCAGTCAGGTTTTACCCATCCATTTAAAACTTTCTAATTTGGCTTCTTGGGAATTATCCCCCAGCATTTCCTGTGACCGTGCCTTATCTGATTCTTTCACCCCCAAAGTGTTATTTTTATTGCAGTGTAGAAAAAGCAAATATTTCTGAATTCTAATTGGAAGTCCTGAGTGGTTTCCCATTTGATACTGAATAATTCAGTCCTGTCTAATGAGGCATTCGGAACCCCCAATCTGCCCTGAGGAAAGACCCACCTGCTCCTGGAATACGGCTGCTTGACACAGCTGCATGTAGTGATAAAGGGCACATCTTTGCTTCTCTTGCCCTCATGAGAGAAAATACAGATTTCTACAGAGGTATTTAGCTGAGATCTTTTCCAACTCTCACTTCAAGGGAATGTGGATGCTTTCAGACTCCTACTTGCAGGTTTCCCTTGAAAGTGACATCCACACCTAAGTCACTTCTTGTTTTTTATTTAAGGAAGAAAGACAACCATCACTGGTCTGTAGCCTTTCCAAACCCAAGTTTACTCTTCCGAAGACCTAAGCATTCTTACAGGGTGAAGATTTGTGCCTGTGCTAATTAGCAGTTCCTGTTCCATTTCAGTGCAAATTATTTTAAAAAAAACAAAGGGAAAGGATGAGAGCAGAAGCAATCCTTTGAAAACTGGAAATTTGAAGGTGGAAGAAAATCACATCTATCGATAAATATATTTTCATCAAAACCTGATGCATTGCAAGTACCTTCTGCCTTGTTCATCGTATTAAATGACTTCAGATCACCAGCCATTTTCATCTTTCAAAAACTTTCTTCTGTTCCTAAAATGAAAAAGAAAGCCATCAACATAATATTAATTCTTTTTCTGAAGCATCCTTTTATATTTTTATATTTGAAGAGTGATTTTTTTTCTTTTACATTATTTGGTTTACTACATGAAAACAAATTTTTCTTCAAGTACTGATAACAGAAAAATTCAAGAGGACATCAAATTCAGTTGATTTCATTTTATTTTTAAGGATCATCCAAGGAATCAGACTATAGAGCTGAAAGTGAGCCTTATGATCCTCCTACATGTAAAAGCCCATGTTAGAAGTTCTGCTCAGCCTGCTGCCCCCAACGGAAGTTTCATTAGGCTTCTCTGAAAAGCCATCACAAACGACTATTAGGTCATTTTTGGCATCTCACTTGAAAGGAGCCCAAAGAATTGACCGGCACTGAAATACAATTTTCTACTTATGCACTTATGAGTAGGGTTTCTCAATGTTTGAAATATAAAACATGAAAACCAGATACAATAGTAATAGTTACAGGGATTTTTTAAATTATTTATTTATTTATTTGTTAAAGGGTCTCACTATGCAGTTCAGACTCATAGTGATACTCCTGTCTCAGCCCCCACCCCCGAGCTGAGATTATGGTAATGTACCACCATGTCCAGGGTCAGGACCAGCCAGCACAACCACAGTACCACGGTTCAAACTTCAATCCTTGCACTTGCCTGGTCGGCACTGAGACCACTGAGCTATCTCCGCAGCCCTATTACAGGCTTTACATTGGGCAGATATCATCCTTGCTCTTACTCTAGGTGATGTTCCATGCACATGTCCTGCAATCTCACCAACGTATTTGTACTTACTCTGTGCCCTTGCACATGGGGGAGGGGCCTTGACCCACAGCTTCATTTCTTACCAAATGGCACTAAACTCCAAAAAGACTACCAACCTGCATGTGCTCTGTTTCTGACAAGTGGTAGGACCAAGGGATAGAACCAGAGTCCCAACCTCCAAGCCACTGTGTCTCCATTGTGCAAAGTCATTGGCCACCTTGAGGCGTATGAAAGTTACAACTGAATCATTCTACACTTTTCAACACCTCTTCTCCTAGAAAAGACCCTGATATCCACTCCAATGTACAATAGGAAATATCCAAGAGTAGAAAGTTGAACAAATGCTGGAAAATAAAGAGGCTGTTAAAGGCAAGAAATCCTTTTATATAAGTTCTAAGGATGATTACAGCTCTTCTACTAAAATTCCCTCCAGTTTAGCTAATAGTTATTATTTACT
Source organism: Ctenomys sociabilis (assembly GCA_004027165.1). NCBI lineage: Eukaryota > Metazoa > Chordata > Mammalia > Rodentia > Ctenomyidae > Ctenomys > Ctenomys sociabilis. The sequence goes on along the minus strand of PVKA01040417.1, from coordinate 6,511 downwards.
GAGCAATTAGCATGAGCCACCAGCACATACAAAACACTCTGTAGTACTTAATCATCTCATTTTATCTCATTTTAGCCTCACTGTCCTATGAAGTAGTTTTTCTTTGCTAATAAGGAAGCGCAATGGAGACCAATAAATCTCCTAGGCACACAGCCAGTACACAAGCACAGCAGAACTTTATTTAAAAGCAGAGCCCACTATGATCCTACCACTGCTGAGTAATTCCTCATCTATTTAGTCAAGCCAAGAAAGCAGTATAGCTGGCAAGATAGCTCAACAGACTAAGCACCTGCTTTGGCAGGAGCAGGGACCGGGATTCTATCCACAGCACCACGTGCCTCACCGGCCCCACCCCTGGGCACGCTGAACTGGGACAAGAACTGGCATGGTGGTGCATGCTTGTAATCCCAGAGCTGGGGAGGCTGAAAGCAGGAGGATCACCACCAGTCTGAGTTGCATAGTGAGACCTTGCACACAGAAAAAAGGAAAGAGAGAGAGAAAAAAACAGTATTGGATCTTATTTTCACTCTATTTGTGCCTTTTATTCTATCCTTGATCAAAGATTTTATCAGCATTCTCTCAACACTTGAAATTTTTATCATAAAATCAGCTTCCTTTTTCCTTGAAATCTCTCAAAGAAAAAAAAAAAAAAAAAAAAAAAAAAAAAAAAAAAAGCTGGTGGTACCTGCCAGCAGTGGAAACCTTTGGGATTCTGACATAAATTCACCTCATGAACACTTATTTCAGTAAATTTGCAAAATAGCTGCTCCACACTCTAGACTTCTTTTTACTTTTCTCACAAGGGAACTCCAGCTTCCGGAGGTGTTACTGGAAGAGCCCAGGTCCCAACGTGTAAGCACATCTGCTCACCTTTGCTAGGTGAATGGTCCTGTAAGTGTGTGGGTGCAACACCCCTCCCTTGGGTCTCTGACAGTCCTAAAGGACTCACTTTCAAGATTCTCAGATGCCACGTGTTCTCTTCCTTCAAACAATCTTCCTGAGAAAGAACAAATGTGCTTAGGGCAGCCCGCAGGTTCTCTGTGCCCTCCCCCCCTTTCACAAGCCTTGTCCTGTTTTGTGGAAAACAAGCAACCCCTCCCCTGCTGAACCTCACTGTGTGGCACTGTCCTGCAATGTGGAAAGCTCAGGGCCACAGGGACCTTTCAAACACTGCTGCTGGCCTTGCTGTGAAGAGAGTGATTCCACGGCTGGGGGTGTTGGAGTCATTTTATTCATTTGATAGTTTCTGAATGGTTACTTTTAATCCAGTTAAGACTGAGTCAAACAACCCTCTGATTTCAAAAGTAAAAAAAATTGGGAGAGTAGAGGAATGGGGGTAAAAGGAATCATTATGTTATGTACAGGTACAAATTCTCTATGAGGAATGAAATACTTAAAATGTATGATAAGTTTCATTAACTTTTTTAAGGAAGGAAACTATTTTTCTCTTTTTTCAGTCATAATGAAAGACTCTTAGGTCATTTTTGGCATCTCACTTAAAAGAAGCCCAAAGAATTGACCAGCACTGAAATACAATTTTCTACTTATGCATTTATGAGTAGAGTTTCTCAGTGTTTGAAATATAAAACATGGAAACCAGATATAACACTGATGTCATGATTCTGTTTTATTCCAGACCAGGAATACCGGCCAGTGCTGAAACTTGCCCAACTTGTGTGAAGCCCTGGACTGAATCCATACCACCAGGAAACAGAAAAAAATTATATATATATATATATATATATTAGTTCTTATATCTGTGAATCAATATTATATATAATATTCATTCACAGATATAAGAACTAATTTTAAGCCATATTATTAAGATATGTATTTCCAACTAATTTTACTCTTTATATGTAATAATTATCTGAACTTGTAATGTTAATCTATTCAGGAAAATGTTAGCATTTAAAAACTTGTGGCGCAAGAAATATGCTAAGAAAAATTTAATTTCAGTGTAAATTGCTGTGGTATTTAGACTCAATACATTTCAAAAGAATGTAACATAGTAAAACAATTTCAAAAGAAGAATGTAATCTTGTTTCAAAACATACACATTTACACATGTAAATGTGTATATTGACAAACAGAACATCTTTTGTTATTGTTTTTTAAAATTATGCTTTTTCTTTTTTTATGAATTAAGGACAGGGTCTCACTACACAGATTGGATTTGTAGTGATCCTCCTGTTTTCATCCTCCCAAGTGATGGGATTACAGGCACATGCCACCAAGCCCAGTCTCAATCACAGTTTCAACGAGCCCTGCAGGCAGGGCCAGCACAGCATCCTGGGGATAGAACCTCGGCCACCACACTCTGCCTAAGGAGGCAATTTCATCTGCTGAGCCATCTGATCAGCCCTACAATTCTGTTTTTTCAGTCTTGCACATTTATATCTGCTAATCTGAACAACTAGTTTGAGGATAACATCTTGTAATGCAGCAGTCATTGTTGATTCCTATTACTTTATTTGGTGAAATTTTGTATCATTTCTCATGCTATTTTTTTCTATCACTAGTTTACATTCTTTAAGAAAATAAAATAAAGTTCTTTGGTACATTTTAGATATATGTAGTTCTCACATTTGTCTAAGAGACTTTGTACTTGTAAGCGACATGTTATAATTCCCCTTTTTCTCCCAATCCCCTCTCCTCCCTCCAATCCCTCTCTCCCCCCATTTACAAATTTATTTCCATTTTTAATACAGTTTTTTCCTTTCCCTCCTTCCTTTCTCCCTTCCCCTGCCCTAGTTGCTCTTTCGTTCTGAACAGTTTCTCCCCAGTCCACAACATCCACCGTATATTTTTCTCCATACTTCCTCTTTCAGCTTCTCACACCAGGCATTCAATGTGACATTTACACATGTGAGTTCAACATATTTTGCTTAACTATGTGATCTCAAATTGCATCCATTCAACCAGAAGTATCTCAAGCTTGCCTTTCTTTATGGCTGAATGCTACTCCATTGTATTAAAAAAAAAATCTTTTGTACCCATTCCTCTGTTGGTGGGCATTTGGATTGTTTCCAAGATTTAGCTATTACAAACTGTGCTGCTATAAACATGGGTGTCCACATGCTGCAAAGGTGTGATGTTTTCAATTTTTTCATGAAGATTCCAGGAGGGCGTTGGCTGGATCAAATGGGACCTCTAATCCTAGGTTTTTAAGGAATCTACACACTTATTTCCACAGTAGCTGCACCAATCCACACTCCTACTAACAATGAAGAAGAATTCCTTTTTCCCCAGCATTTTTTATTGGTTGATTTCTTGATGACAGCGATTCCTCTTGGGATGAGATGGAATCTGTGTTGTTTTAGTTTGCATCTCTCAAATGACCAGTTATGTTGAACTTTTTTTCATCATTTGTCATTTACATTTCTTCATCTCAGAAGTGTATATTCATCTCAGATGCCCATTTTTGGACTGAGTCTTCAAATTTAAGAGCTCTTATTTTTTCAATTCTTTATGCATTCTAGATACAAGTCCTTTGAGGGACAACTGGCTACAATTTTTCCTACTCTGTGGATTGTCTTTTCACTCTGTTGTTGGTTTATTCACTGTGTTGAAACTTTTTCATAGAATGAGATTCCAGTGGTTGATTCTTTGTATTATTTCCCATACACTCTGGGTTTTGCTCATAAAATCCTTGCCTATATCTATGTCCTCAAAAGTTCTATTATATCGTTGAGCAGATTTAGAGCTTCCGTTTTCACATTTAGTTCGTTGATCGATTTCAATTTTAGTGTAGTACATAGTGATAGACAATGGTCTAGTTTCAGTCTTTGGCATGTGGAGAGCCAGTCTTTCCAGCACCATGTGTTAAAGAGGCTGTTTTTCTTCCAGTGAACATGTTTGGATCCTTTGTCAAAGATAAGGAGACTGAGTGTGTTTGGAGTTGTTTCTGCATCTTCTAATATGAGAAGGTTATCTGGGTTGAGCACCAAGATAGAATTACTGACCTTGTAAGACGAAGAAGTGACTAAAATTCTCTTTCCACAAACAAGGCAACCATCTACAGACCAGGAAGAGAACCTTCACCAGACACAAACCTGCCAGCTCCTTGACCTCACACTTCCTGCCTCCAGAATTACAAGAAATAGATGTCTCTTGTTTAAGCCACCCGGTCTATGTTACCTCAAACTGACCAGGATATGTGTCATTTACAGCTCCTTAAACTTATGCTGAAAATTTTCTGAAGTTAATTTTAAAATGAAGGAAGTATTTCATTTTTCAAAATTCCTTAGAGTTATACACAGAAAAAAAATCAAAGGCTATGTCTACAAGCCAACTCTGAAGCCTTTTTATGTATCTTAGCATCATTCCTACAGCCTAAACTGGAAGGACATGTCCTAAATGTTCACAATGTCTTGATTAAATCTTAATTCCATACTACTTTTAGGAGAATAACTTCATACTTCTATATCTTCTTTAATCCCTGTTTAAACATCTTGTATTTTATAGGTAATGGTTCTAATTCCTCACTAGCCCTCAAACCTTTTTTATCACAGGTATATTTAACCAGAATGGACATGTGATATAATTTGTCATATTAAAATAAAATTAACAAGGAAGCTAGAGGGAGCAGAAATCTCATTCTTTGGTCCTTTCTCCAAGCAGTGTTAATGACCACCTCAAGGAAAGATGGCTTAGAAGGACCTTAATAGCTGTATTTTATTTCTTCTCTTTCTCAGGTCAAATATGCCTACAAAACCTATAACCCAGTAAACAAGGGAGAAGGGAAATAATGTTAGTCCTTCCCCCCATGTACAAAATCACGAAGTTAATATCTTTCACTAAACGAAGATGGATGAAGTCCAGTCACAGTTTTTGCACTCTTTAAAAACAAAGTTAGACTTTAAAGGGGCAATGGCTAAGGCTGCCACCCATCTATCCTGTCACAAGGATCTTAGCAGTGACTCTATTTAGTAGTTCACTAAGAATGGGACCTGTTGATACTTGGAGAGGATTTGGAGGAATACTGTGACTCTAGAACTTAGTTCTTTCTCAGAACGGCTCTCTAACCCCATTCAGCCTTTGAGAGCTGGTTGAGCTCACATGGTGAACAAAAATCTGCTAAGGTCCCTGACAAATGATATTTCCTTTACCAAACCCTTTTCCCTAAGATAGTGTAAGTCACAGTCTCATAGAGGAAACGCCTATTACTCAATTCCTGGTCCTGAGCCAATGTTCCCACTCAACTTAGGCTATATCTAATCATAGACCTGTGGAAAGAAAAGTTCTCCTGAAGATATCAATGGGAGACCCACTGTGAACATTTTGAGGCCTGTAGGATGGAGAACTACAGTAGTAAATAAAGAAGGGAGAAGTCAAGGAAAGTGGGAGAAAGGGGATGGAGAGAGAAGAAGGGAAAGGGAAGGAAGATAGGTGGGAAGAGAGAAAAAAGAAATGACCCCCCCCTTAAAGAGCATACTATCTAGTAGAGAAGGCAGAATAACAGAAAGTGTATTCATGTAAGAGATACTGTTTAGATGCTTAGTCATAACTTAAAGCCCAATACAGTGTATAGACCCAGCAGGAAATAACAATTAGAAGGTCTCCTAATTAGTATACTTTTAACCTTATACAGTCTATGCTCATTTTTCTAATGCAACCAAGAATCCTTGCTACTTACTAAATACAGAAATACCCAAGAACAAATGTGAATGAATCTCCACCAAAGTGTTTGCATTTCACCAGCTCACATCTCACCACAGGAGCTCAGGCTCAGTCAGAGGCGTGCTGTGTTTCCCACAAATAAGCTAGAGAGTGGAAGGGAAGCCAGCATTCCCCTTTCAGATAAATGTATAATTAAAACCCTGATTCATAGATTTGCTAATTGAACTTCCTGCTGTGGACATAGGACATACTTGGCAGGAACAACAAGGAACTGTTCCAGAAAGCTCAAATCGCCTTAGTTTCTTTTAAGTACTTCAATATGCCTGCCTTTGAAGAGTGATTAGAAATAAAAGAATGGGAGTGGGAGTTACTTCAAGAAAGATGAAAGAGAAAAATGGTTGCAGAAATGCAATAGGTGCTTCTCAAATGAGAGGCTATGAGAAGAAAAATTCATCTACTATGATGAGCCTCTCTGTTCCTAAAACCCAAGAAGTCATTCAGCCACAGAGTCTGTCCCTTTCCATTCTAGCAGGGACAGGAACATCAGCCCTTGGCCACCCCCAGCGCTTGTGCTCTCACTGAGATGCCAGTCATTATGTCAACAGTCCATGTTCTGCCAAGCAACAGCATTTGCAAATTATAGAAAATGTTCCTGGCTGCAGGGCAGAAGTACCGGACTGCTCCTGAGAAACACACCCTAGCAGGTCCCCACCACCACCTCCCTTCTCAGACCTGTATGTGTGTCTTATGTGTCCAATTTTCCATTTTCTGCCTCTCCATGCCCAACGGTGAACTTCAGATATCTCCTGGGTCCTCCTTGGTGACCTCCTTCCTGTAAATCCTGCTATAGTACACAGTTCGCAATAAGTATTTGTTAAACTTATTAGTA
>PVKA01040416.1:0-18780 GCA_004027165.1 Ctenomys sociabilis | reverse complement strand
TATTTCAATAAAATAAAAATAAATGGAAAAAAAAAAAAAAACAAGACGTCTTGGAAAGTGCATTGTCTAATGAAATTTCTTCCTCATCGTTTCATATAAAGCCAAGAACAAACTCTTAAATGTGTGCAGCGGTAGGTTGGGTATTACATATTAGCAGCGATAGAGATTATGTAGCTGATCTCTCAGCTACAGTGACTCTGATCAACACAGGTGCTTTATCCTTGCCTTACTATCCTCAGAACTGGGCTACAGCTTAGACATATATTTTGCACTATTTATAGGACTTACTCCAAGAGAAATAAAACCAGTAACAAATTTTGGATACATTTAGTCTTGCTTCCTCAAACATATACAACCTGGAAAAAAAAATTTAGAAGCATACAAAAAATTAAAGTATAAACATTTCAAAGACCGATGGCACACTAATCCCTGTGTACAAACTCATGATTTTCCTTTTTCATATAACATTAATCAGAACACTTTTGACACAGCTGAAATCAAAGTGTAGAGATAATCTCCAGAATTCATGTTCCAACAAAAACCTCCCTTTCTAGTGGAAGTGGAGAGCCCTACTTGTCAAAGTCTAAGAAGACAACATGTGTGAGATTCAAGTTATAATTGGAACCTGACAAGTTTGGCTAATGTTTGTGATGTTTTTAATTTCTCAGTCTTAAAAGTGTATGAGAAATAGAATTTCTCTGTGTACTTATTTACTTGTACTAAAGTTATCTCAACACCTAGTGGTGGAAAGCAATATCATTTGGCTCAGAATTTCTGTGGGCCAGGAGTCTGAGAGTGGCATTTTTTGTGTGTTTTCTAGCTCAGTCTCTGACAAGACTGCGATTAAGATGACACTCACAAGTACATTCTCACGTTAAAGACAGAGCAGGAGTCAACCCACAAAAGCAGTTTTCAGCCAGATTCAGTTTTTTGCAAAGTTCTGTATGAAGAATTGCCTTGGTTTCTGGCCCCTAGGACCTCTTAGAAGTGCAGCTTACAATAGGGTGCCTGGTTTTCTTCAGAGTAAGTTAGAATAGAGCAGTGCAGAGTAGATGGGAAGAGGAAAACTTAGCTTGGTCACATCCAGTATATACTCTGCGATGTACTCTTGGAACAGATGTCTTAACAGAATTACCATGTTCTAGTCCTAGGAAACCCTCATGCAGGGGAAAGGCACTCACACCAGTGGAGATGGGCAGTTGGGAGCCATTTTATTTTATTTATTTGTTTGTTTATTTATTTATACTTTAGGGAAGGGTCTACAGGGTGTTCAGTGTCTGGCTACTAGATCGGACTCATAGTGATCCCCCTGTTTACAGCCTCCCAAAAGCCGAGATTCTAGGCATGCACCACCATGCAGAGTCCAAATTACCATCTAAGCCCACCCCCAGGGTGGGACCCACATGACAGGCCTGGGGATCAAACTCCCAGCCCCTGATTCTGCCTGAGCTATTTGGCTGGCCCTCCAGGAGCCATTTTAGATTCCACCTATCGTATTGTGGAAAGCAAAGTTTTCACCATGATGGAATTTTAGAAATGAATTGATTTCTATAGGTTTTCTAACTGACTTCTTATTATATTGCAGAGATTCTTTAAAGATTGTTGACTTACAATATTTCATTCGGTTCCCAGGCCCAGTCACCCTCTAGAGTGTTCATTAGCTTGGAATGAAGCCTACAGACGTCCTCCAGAAGGACAGCACCCTGTCTCTGCAGGGCAACCTACCAAATGATGCCTCAGAGCTGGCTGTGGTGGGAGCCACTCTGAGTGTGCCTGGGAGGCTGAGGCATGAAGCTTTCCAGTGCAACCCCAGCCTAGGCCACTTGATGCCTCTTCTCCCTACCTCTCTTCCTACCTGCTCTTCTCCAATTCTGGCAAAAAAATAAAACCCTAGAAGATACAATTTATAATGTATTTAACACTAAAGATAGCGATGAATGTGCTAATTACCCTAATTTGATTAGTACCCCATATGCACATGAATCAAAAATATCACAATCTTCCCTCCAAAAGTTGGAACTATTATATATCAATCAAAAATAAATACGTATTTTTAATATATCATTGAAACCTTTTATCACATCGGAAGTTTCTGGGTGGTGAGGCATGTGACAAGCCAGTAGACTCTGTGATCCTGTCTGATTGGTGTGTCTTACTGAGAATTAAGTCTCTTAGTTTCATCTGATATTCAGGATTCTGTGTCAGAGGTTCAAACTCTATTGAGTCCTCAGATGTAGTCCTGGCAGCAGAGGACAATGAATCCTGGAAAGAGACTCGTCAGTCTTGATCAATACAATTGCTTCCAGGACAGAAGGGGTTGAAGAGTTAATTGGCACCAAATCAGCCTTCCTAAGTTGTGATACCATTAACAGGGTGCTCCTGCTGCTGATGTGCAAGACGCTCGGCTGCGAGCACGAGGCTCTTGGTGCAGCGCTCCATGCTTCTGAGTCTGGGTGCAGCCTCCATCCCTGGCCTCACACCCACCACATTCATTCACTCAATTTGCTAGAAATGGTTGGCCAGTGACATAGCTGACTGATCTCTTTGGTTTTCTAGTGCTTATATTCATATGATATGATCTCTTCTAAGAGATATAAATGAGAGATACAAAAATCTTTATATTGTGTGTTCACTCCCATGTGCACAGTCATTGCTTCCTTCATAGAACCCCTTATCTTTATCTTTATGTGTGTATATGTTTGTAGAATCACTCCGAGGTAACTCAGTAAGGGCTCCCATGCAAAGATAAAAAAAGAAAGCACATTTAAGTTCATTATTTTGTACTCCTGATTCTGTTGCAACTCAGACTTCCTGTTAAGCAGGCGTTGTGCTATCCCTCTGCTCAGGAGGTAAGGAAGGTTTCTCAATTAGGCCCCACCTCTGCTTTCTGGAAGTATCTCTCCAATTGGGGTTTCCCAGACCTTGTATCTCACTACTCTGGGAAATTGATCAGTTTAGTCAATTTTGTCAGTTCTGAAATGCATTATAGTGGTGCACGCCTGTAATCCCAGCACTTGGGAAGCTGAGGCAGGAGGATTGGTATGAGTTCGAGACCAGCCTGAGCTACAAAGTGAGCTTAAGGCCAGCCTGAACTGCATAGTGAGACCCTGTCTCAAAAAGACAAAAAAAAAATAAATAAATAAAATAAAATGCATTATAGATACTGTCTTGATTACTTTTTCTCATTGCTGGAACAAAATACCTGACACCCAAAATTAAGGAAGGAAAGGTTTATTTAGCTCACAGTTTGTGGAGATTTTAGTCCATACTAAGCAGGTTCCGAGGCAGAGTGGCATGTGGCAGAAGGCTTCAGCTCATGGTGGCAGAAAACAAAAAGCAAAAACAAAAGGGAGGAGTAGCAGTAACAGTGACAACAGAAAGCAAGTCTGTCGCCCTTAATTTGCATTCAGGCTATCCACCCAGGCTGGGTGTAGTATTCACATTCCTAATCCCAGAACACCTATAATCTCATCGCGGGACCACAAATTAATCACAAACTCTAGAAGTCCACCCCATAAGTACATGAGGCTTTGGGGGAACACCTAGACACAAACCATAGCAGATACTGCGCCCTCTGTGACAGCTAATCAGCTTTCTTAGCCCAAATTCTACCTGAGAAGTTGGAGACTCTGAAGTTATTTCAGTTACTTAGCAACCTCAGTCCCTTTTAGGCTGGTTGGTTGTGCTTTAGATATTTGCACCAAATTTTCTGAAGGTCTATGTTCTTGAATACAGTCAACCATATAAGTGTGGAAAATACATGTGTTCTGTTCTTAGCAGCTATTATAGATTTGTAAAAGTCAAAAATCTTTGGGTACTTTAAGTACCATTGATGCACCAAGATTCTGAGGGAACCACACCCTTTAATCTCCTGAGAGTTTACAGTAGGTGTCAGCTTAGGGCTTTCTAATATCATTATAATGCATAGAAAGATTATTTTTTGATTTGATCTATGACTCTAAATTACATCTCAAAGATGCTTGGTTTTGTCTTTGCTCCAAAAGCAAACTATATCTTTATTTAATACCATTTTACTGAATGGAAAGATGTTTTTAAAAAAGTCCCACTGCTCAGCCCATTTCAGAAGCTTTCCATTGATTCTCCATTCTTTTTACTAACTGGACAGTTCTTTTCTGACTGCATCTGTCTCGATCTCTCTTTTATTACTTAATTCAATAAAACCACCTGGAATTAGATCACTGGCTCTGTACTCTTCTTGGAATCTTTCTTTCCCAAGTCCACAAATTAAATTCTATATCAACCTTCAAGATGGTCATATGTGACCACGTTTCCAACTGTTGCATAACCACATCCTATAAGCTACCAATTTCTGAGCCTCTATATTAGCTCCATCCAGTTCTAAAATTACAGCCACATATTTAAATATTTTTTACTAGCATTCCACCTGTGGTTTTGTTTCTGATAACTTTCGCTGTAAAACAACCACAAAACTCAATGATATAACAAATTTTCTCAAATACCTTGCTCACTGCGTGCACCCACTTTTGCCAGCCAGGCTCATTCACATGTTGGTGGGCTTCCTGAGTCTGGGAAGACTCCTCTTAGCAACTCTTTTCACACAGGTGTGTGGCTTTGCCAATAAAACAGATGTCAAGACAGATGCAGTCAGAAAAGAACTATCCAGTTAGTAAAAAGAATGGAGAAACAATGAAGAGCTCCCAAAATGTGCTGAGCAGGAAGGTGTTTTTAAAATGCATTTGTTTCTTCTTTCTAATCTTCCCATTCAGTAAAATGGTATCAAATAAAGGTATGGTTCGCTTTTGGAGCAAAGACAAAACCAAGGGACTTTGAGATGTAATTTAGACGCATAGATCAAATCAAAGAATAGCCTTTCTATGCTTTGTAATGATGTTAGAAAGAACTAAGCTGAAGCCTACTGTGAGCTCTCAGGAGATTAAAGGGTGTGGTTCCATCGGAATCTTGATGATCCAACAGTACTTGAAGTACCCAAAGATCTGTGGCTTTAGCAAATATGGAATAGCTGCTAAGTACAACATACATATATTTTTTTTTATATTTGCCAGTATGGTTGACTCTATTCAAGAGCATATGTCCTTCAGAAAATTAAGTTCAGGCTGGGTATGGTGGCGCAGGCCTATAATCCCAGCACTCAGGAGGCTGAGGCAAGAGTATTATTGTGAGTTCAAGACCAGCCTGAGCTACAAAGTGAGTTTAAGGCCAGCCTGAACTGCATAGTGAGACCCTGTCTCAAAAAGACAAAAAAAAGAAAAGAAAATTAAGTCCACGTGTCTTACTTGAGTTGTTGTTCTTGTTGTTTTCAGTTTTTGTTTGTTTGTTTTGTTTTGTTTCTGTTTTTTATATTTGATACAGAGTCTCGCAATACAGCTTGGACTTACAATGATCTTCCTGTTTCAGCCTCCCCAGTACTAGGATTACAGGTGCTCACCACCATGCCCAGTTTCAGTGGCCGGCTAGGCACAGGATTGGCATGGCATGCAATCCCAGGGAATAAACGATGTCCTTGGGCTTGCCAGGCATGTGCTTAGGTGGCTGAGCTCTCCCTGGCCCTGGATGAGTCTTACAATATTCTTGGACTATCTAAATAGGCTATGGTATATTCACAGAAATAATAAAGGTCTGAGACCAATCCGTGAACCAATTTCTGTCCTTTTATTCTGAAACAAGGTGAAAAACTTTTACTTTAAACATCTCATTGGCCAAAACAAGGAATCCCATTATCAAAGCCCAGAGTCTGAAGATGAGAAAGCATACTTTGAGTTTTGTGAGAAAAATTACATAGAAAAAATAATGAGGAACAACTGAGGTTTAGCTTTACTGACAAAATATTTTTATGGAAATGATAATTAATTTATGTGCTTTATATTAAAATGCTTGTAAATGCCCTTAGTACAACCATGACACAAATGAAGATGAAAAATGGTGATATGAGCCATAGGGATTTAGGTTTGAGTGCACTAGTACACAGCACGTAACAAGTTGTCAGTCACACTATGAAAAAGGCAGAAAGGAATAACAACTCAGAATATGCTCCCCTACATGGAGGGGAGAAAACAGAAGACAGCAAGAGGGGCTAAGAAGCAGTGTCTTTATATGACGTGAAAGAAGATCGAATGGTGTCACAATGCTAAAAGAAAATTATCTGAAGGAGAATGTAGCAGCAAAATGTCCAAAAGGTCAATACAGTTGAAACTGAAAACTAGCCCATTATATTTGGCAATTAAAGGGTTTCATTTCCATGTCCTGGATGTATGGAGAATTCACAAAAGCTGCTCATGGTTTAATGAGATCTAACTACAGATCACAGATCATTGCATCTGACTCCAGAGTTGCCTGCCTTCAAACTAATTTAATAAGAATAAAACCTCCACCAACAGCCTCCTAGGGGTAAATTAAATATTAAAAATTCTTTGACATCTACATCTAAGAAGTTCCTACAAAGGGCTGCATAAGGAGGGAGAGCAATCCAAGTTAAGAAAACTAAAAGAAAAATTAATTTGGAAATGCCTCTTCAGTCTATCTCATTCACTGTATGGGTAATAAAATATAATTAGAATAAAACACATTAAGAGAAATAAATTTCCCAATCCTACCCTACTAATTTTGACTTTGTGTTCTAGGAGAACTTATCTAAATGAGAAAAGGAAAAGTACAACCCACTGGAAATAATGAAATCATAAATAATATCAATAAAGTTATCTTCTTCCCTCAGGAATGTTCCCAATGGTGCAAGCTGGAATTCCACACACAGACAATGTAGCCATGGAGATTCAGGTCCATTAGGAGTAAAATCCTTTCTATTCAATGTTTCAGATAGATTAAGTGCATGAAGAAAATGCTGCTTGTGGCCTGTGCCTAGCTATTAGCACAGCTTTGTCCAGTGCTTTTATAATCATTAATTGACGTTCTGTCCATAATCCTGGGAGTAGAATCGCATGCCCATCAAAATTGTATGTAGCAGTCCTAGCATGCTGCTCTCCACTGTGTGACTTTGTTTGGAAATAAAGCTGTTGCAGATGTAATTAACTAAAATGCATTCACACTGGAATAAGGTAGACCCCTGAACCAAGTGAAGTGCTTAGAAGAGGATCTCCACACAAAGAGGAAGGTGCTCTAAGTGAAGACAGGATTGCAGAAATGCATCCTTGACTACTGAGCAAGGCTTTCTGGGAAACCAGCAGAGCCTGGGTGGGCTGAGGAAGCTTCTCCTGCGAGGTTCCAAAGGAGCAGGGCTTTGCCACCATCTTTGCTTCAGACTCCTGCCTCCTCCTGAAACTGTGGGACAGTAAGCATCTGTTGCTTGGAACCACTTGTTTTGAAACTCTGTCTTATTGTTACTTTTTTCTTTTTAAAATAAATAAAAGCAAAGTCTGTTTGAGAGTATATACTATGAATATGACACATTTTATCTTCTTAACTTTTTTATGTATTTTAGGGAAGGGTCTACAGGGTGTTCACGGTCTCACTACTAGGTCAGTCTCATAGTGATTCTCTTGTTTACAGCCTCCCAAGTGTTGGGATTACAAATGCGCACTACCACACGCAATTTCAATTGTCCTCTCAGCATGCCCCGGGGGTAGGGTTGGCAAGGTGGGCCCAGGAATCAAACTCCTGGCCTCTGCACCTGCTTGCAGGTGCTTTAATCCACTGAGCTATTTGGCCAGCCCTTATCTTCTTGACTTCTAAGGTTAAAATAAGTAAAAAATAGAAGTTGCTAAAATAAACTCATTTAGATCAATAACGAGAATGTTTTTTCCGTATTTGATCCAGCATTCTTAGGAAACTCATACAATGGGTGACAACCTGACTCGGTTTAATAACTGAAATATATATCTGCATCCTGTATAAAAAATTGTTTAACAACTTAAATGTATCTATTGCACAAAATGCTAATTAGCCAGATACAAATTAATTACAATGAGTTATAAAGTTATTGGTGACTACTCCAGAAGTGAAAAAAGAAACAAAAGACAGTTGATCATCTACAGGAAGGTATGAAATCTGAACGACCTCACATGGTCATGAGTGGGTATTTCTGTTGCTGTGTCATGTTATAGCTAACTCTGCAGTCCCTTCTTCTTCCCTCTATACAGATCCTACAAATGACAAGGGCGAGATTAAGCTTTCCTGGGGAGCATGTCCTTGCAAGTCTCATGTCATTTTCATAGACTTTCACTGCCAGGTGTATGAAGCTTTGCAACAAAAAATAAATTCCATTACTTTTATTCAAAATATATGACTGTAATGGACAACATCTAACACTGTGAGTCTCACAGAATTAAGTGAAAAGACAACATTTACAGCCTAGCTTCCTGTACTTCCTAGTTGTCAATGTGCAGAACTTTCTTAAATGTATGGAAATGGTGATTGGATGTTTTGAGTTAAAACAGCCGGGTCCTCTTAGGAACCCCAATTCTTTTCTAAAAATAAAATAATACTGATAAAGTTGTATGAAAATCATGTTCTTTCTTTCCATAGCTCCAGATAAAGGCTGGGAAGTAAAATTTAAGAAAATAGTACAAGTAACTTTTTACATGCAAAATTTTCATTGGTCACCCAATACAGAACTGTTTGAGTTGCCTCAGAATGATAGGTTACAATGTAACTGTGATCAGAAAAATAAATAAAAAGCCTAAAAATACATAAAATGAACCAATTAGTGAATAAAAATAAAATCACTTGTAGTTTCTTTCCTAATAGAAATCTCAAAGTTGTATTCATTAAAAGCATGTATATTTAAAGTACAGGACATAGGCATGAACTGATATGAAGATAATAAAAAGCAAGTTAATTATTGTTATCCTCCTACTAGCCTGCTTTGAAATGCTATCTTGTTATTTTCCTCCTTAAAATAAAAAATCAAAGCATGTTTGAAAGTGTATACTGTGAACATGACACACTATAAACATTTTCCTCTTTTACCTTTAAGGTTAAAATACGTTTTTAAAAAAAGTAGAAGCTGCTAAAACAAGACCAGTTAGGGCCAGTGAGATAGCTCAGGACACTGAGTGCCTGCCTAGGCAAGTGCAGGGACCAGGATTTGAACCAGGCACTATGTGCTGCACCGGCTCTACCAAGACCTGCACGGAGATGCATTCATATAATTCTAGAGTTGGAGAGGCTGCAAACGAAGGATCACTATGAGTCTGGGCTGCACAGGGAGACCCTGTATCAAATACATTTTTTTGAAGAACAGTATACAGTTGCTGCTGTAGTAAATTCTGCAGTGCATACAGATCTCATATTTTGCACCTTCCTCCATGGGTGATTGCATTTTTAGAAATTATTAAAAGTTATTCTCTCTGTTATATTTATAGAACAGTTCAGCGATAATTCTCAGTCATGTCTAAACCACCAATCCTGTTATAAAGTTGCTCTGAAATTAGTGCTCTACTCAACAAGAGTTCTTGTATTTTCTGGCAGCATTTCAACCACACAAAGTAGAAGATATTTGAGAAAATGATAGATATTCTGTTTCTGATGAGCACAGAAAAAATCAATTTGCCTTCCCAGAACACTTAACTATAACTTTAAATAAGTAAAAAAATTCTTGTCTTTTTTACTATACATGTAACATCAGTAGCTTTGAAATATCAAATTGCAGCAAGACGGCCATTCTACCACCACTACAGGACCGTAAACTGTAAGAAAGGGCAGCTGAAGACCTCAGCTTGTGTACATTTCAACTACAATGAGGTGATTACTGGTTGTCCAAAACCTTTAAGAAAACATTGATATCATAATACTTAGACTGAGCGCTGCAGGATTCTGGAATAAATGGAGAAATTCAGGCTGACTTAGCACAGCAGGATTTGGGATAGAACAGTGATAGGGTGATAAGCTCAAATGTGATTCTAACATTTAAATTCAAATGTGGCCCTGTGCTAATTCCTTTTGCAGTTTACTGTTTACAGTTAAATTAACCTAGAAGATTAGTCATTAAATGAAACCACAGAAAGGTGCATTTCTGCAGATCGTGGACAAATTGGCAATGACTGAAATGTCTCCTTTTTTGTTTACTTCATGTCTTTTTTAGTATATTTGTATACACAAGAAATAAGTAATATTTCTGAGGGTGTCACATGATGATAGGAGTGTAAACTGAGTGAAAATATTTAATTTGCTGCTGCTTAATTCCAGGGTACTTGGAAGCAGTATGAATGGAAAGAACAGGAAAAACAGAAAAGCCAAGAAAATGCTCTTCTAAAAAATCTTCAGTTCTCTATTTTTTCAGTTCTGGAGTTTGGAACATCACATCTTATTCTTTGGTTGACCTTTTCCTACTATGTAACAATATGCAATGTATTAATTACTGAAACTGTCCTGTTAATCAGTTTTGGAACTGTCTCATTGCTATTTGTTTCTCAATTAAATAAATAAAATAGATATAAAAGAGCGCATCTTCCTGTGGAGGACAAATGGGTCCGCAGCCCTGCGGCATACTTGCTGCTTCCATGTCAAGGGCTCCCAGGCAGCGTCAGGAGCGTCCTCACAGGCCCTGGTAGAACGCAGCGAGCAGCCAGCCTCTGCACAACTCCACACCCTTGGCTGAGGCAGTCAAGCACACGACTCCCAAAGCTGGTAGGCGCTGACTTGTGCGGGCCCTAAAGTTACGCCTTGGCAAACCACAGGTACTCGTCGTGCAGCGGGAGAATGGATCAGATGGGAAGACCCTCAGCGTGAGCCCCTGCAAAGGGTGCCAGCACTGGTAACTAAAAGATTCCATTTCCCTCTGAATGTCAGGACATGGAAGGTATGTGAGAGAAACATGGCCCTCAGGAGACTCAGGATGCACAAAGAATCCTCAACTTAGTGACTCTGAAAAAAAAAAAAAAAGATTTTATTTAAAGTTATTAAAATTGTTTTTTCTGCCACTAAGTCACAAGGATATATTTATATTGGAAACAACAACCAAAAGGTTATCATTTAGCACATCTGAATCATAGCATAAATCCCTGGTCATATGACATAGTTTCTTTTATATTTTTATGTATTTAGTAGAGGATCTATAGGGTCTACAGGATCTCACCACACAGATCGGTCACCTAATGATACTGTTTGCAACCTCCCAAGAGCTGGGATTACAGGCACACGACACCACACCCAGTCTCAATCACCATCTCAGCACACCCTGCGGGCAGGGCCGGCACCGCACTTCGAGATCAAACCTCAGCCGCTGAGTCTGCCTAACCAGTCCCTTTAATCAGCTAAGCTATTTGGCCAGACCCAGCTTCCCTTTTTTATGTGGTATCAATCATTTTCTTACATTATCTTTGGGGAAACCGAGGTCCAGTCTTTCCTTAACACTGTTTACCTGTCCTTGTTCTATAAGCAGCACTCTGAATTGTGTCTGTAGAATTAAGTTAGCAATCTACAAACATGTACTCAAGGAAGGAAGGGAGGAAAAAAGGGAAGAAAAAGGTGAAAAGAAATGGAGCAAGGAGAGGAGAAGAAGAAAGACAGAAGAGAGACAAAGATAAACCCCTTCACTGTGTTACCTTGCAATGTCCTCCTAAAATAAGAAAAGACTATATGTAATAAAATAATTTTTAAAAATTTTAAAATAAAGAAGGCAATTTAGATGCATCCAACAACATACACTTGTAGTGTGTTCACAGATGTTTTTGGTTCCTTAACAAATTTGTTTAGCAATATTTTTTGTTTATAAACTCTACACCAGGTGACAAACATGACTTCAGCCACATTTTCCACACAAATACACACAAATGGGGTCACCTATTCCAAAATCATGGAAAAAATTAAGTGCATGAACCAAATGCCAATGTAATTCCTATGATGCACAGGTTTTGTATCATTCTCAAGAAAACACCTGGTAGCACATGCATGGTCTCTGTCTCATTTTTAACAACTGCCACCTGCTGACCAGTCACTTTCCCTGTGACAGAAACTAAACACTTCATTGATTTTGCTGAAGGCCAAAGTCAATCCTACTGACAATTTGAATCTGTAAAGTACTGGGTAAAATTTTTGGGGAGGATGCTGAGATCTAAAAACAAAAAACAGAAACAAATTCTCTATTATTCAATGACCAGCCAAAGTAGCAACCTGTGTGTCATCTAAATCCAGATGCTAACACTCATCGGAAACTCACCTGCCTCATGTTTTACAATAAATTTTCTTTCTACCAGATGAGTCATATCTAGCCATAGCCCTGTACACACGTTTCCTTAGCGCCCTCTCTTTCTGCATCAAATGTTATTTTGATACCGTATTTTAGTGCACGTTTGGATATGTTCTTTCCCTTCATTGCTCACAATTACCACTTCAATGGTATCTGGACACCACTGCTAGGCCTCTTTTTCTCTTCTTCTTTCTTCTATCTTCTTGTTTCTTTATTCTCCTCCTCCTGGTCCTCTCCCTTCTTTTTTTCTTCTTCTTCTCCTTTTCCTTCTTCTTCATCTTCTTCTCCTTCTTCTTCATCTTCTCCTCCTTCTTCTTCTCGTTCTTCTCCTTCTTCTTCTCCTCCTCCTCCTCCTTTTTCTTTTCCTTCTTCTTTGTCCCTCTTTTCTTTTCTATTGGGACAAGGTCTCACTTTGTAGTGCAGGCTGTCCTTGAACTCACCATGCAACCCAGGCTGACGTCAAACTTACAGCAACCCTCCTCAACGCTGGGACTATAGGTTTGGTCCACATTCCCTGCTTGCTAGCCTCTGTAGTCCATATTTCCTCAACTCAATATTTGCTGTAGTACTTATTATCCCCAAATGCACTGGAGATTTGCTGCTTATTTTGCTATTATACTTGGGTTTTTTTCTTTTTTTTTTTTTTTTTTTTTTTTGGAATTTATAAAATACTTTATTGGGAAAGCAAAAAAATATCTGCACAACTTTTTGTACCTTTTGTGTATGGCAATTAACTAAAATAAGACGTTTTTCTTATGTCTGGTGATTCTTTACTAATATTTGGACACATAAATATATGCCCTTTTCTAATCTGTACACTATAGTGTATTATTGTAAAAGAATTATCTAAAGAAATTTAAAAATTACCCAGAAAACCCAAAATTTATGCAAGTTTTACAGTACAGCATGCAAGTTTTCCTTTATGTTAAATTTTTTGCATGTTATCCTGAAGTCTAGATATTTAGCATATTTTGCAAGTTACCCAAAAGTTTGGATGCTCAAGCTAATGGCTGAAGGCAAGACACGGGCTGTCTGCACTGGCGTTGGTTGCTCTGGCTGTCTTCTTCCACAGCTGGTCGGTGCTTCCAGCAGACATGTTCTGCAGGTTTTATCCTCGCTTCAATAGAGTGGACATGTATGTCAAGTCTTTCTGTCTGGTAAGAGCTTTTCTTGTTCCACATTCAGAAGAATGGGTATAGCACACTAGTATGGACAAGAGCTTGAATTAGAAGCCATTCTTTGGGGCATCTGATTCAATCATATGTACAATGGTTTTTAAAGGTACAAGATATCTGTTTGGATATTTTTGAAAGATTAGTAACAAACCAGATCATTAATAAGAAAAATTAATTAGATTACATAATAATATGGATAAGCAATTAAAATGTCAGCTGCAAACAAAAGAAAATATTACATAACAGTATTACATGGAGATTACTGCAAGAAATCTTCTAAGATTAAAAAATGGTAAAACTGATTCTGGGTATGATGGGATACATCTGTAATCCCAGGATTCTGGAGGCTGAGGCAGGAGGACTGCCATGAGTTGGAGGCCAGCCTGGGCTACATGGCTACATGGTAAATTCAGTGACAGTCTGGACTACAAAGTGAGACCCTGTGACACAAAAAGGTAAAGTGTGTGTGTGTGTGTGTGTGTGTGTGTGTGTGTGTGTGACAGAGAGAGAGAGAGAGAGAAGAGGCAATGAGAATGTCAATAAGAAATCAGTCTAGAAATAATCATTACAATCAAATGAGTTTCTAACTTAAAAATCACTTTAACAAATAAATAATTGAGAATAAAAAATGAAAACTAATAACAAAAACGTGATAGTAGCTGAGTGTGCTTAATCCAGTATTTCCCAAGGTGACTTGGCAATGTGAAGATGAGCTCTCAAACACAGACACTTTGGCTTATCAATGACACTTTTGATAATTTCACTGAAGGACATGATGTTTTCAATGGTAAATGAGCAATAATATACATGGGACTTAGAGTAGTGCAAAATCATATTTTCTCAATGTCCATTTTAGGTATTTCACTACATAATTTACATGAGTGCAACAAAAATACTCAGCTATAATAAAAATCATCATGCACTTTACTCTTAGATTTAGCCAAGTTCCATTAGATGAAAAAAGAAGCCTGAGAAAGTATGTACACTATGAATGCATCTGTTTTAGAAGGTAAATTGGAAGGGAGGAAAGAAGAGTCAGAGGAAGGGAAGATGAAAGGCAGGGAGAAACAAGAGTGACTGTAACTAGAAAGTTAATCAACAAATGTAGTGAACCAGTTCTCAAGTGATGAATATTCATAATTTTCTTCTGTGACCTTTTGCTTAATCTCTTATACCAAATGTATTCACTTTAATGTCAGAGGAAAAAGTCAGCAAATATGTTTCTATTTTGTGAAAAGTATCCTCAGTAATTTCTGATGAAAAAAAAGTCTAATAGTGACCTATCAATATATCTCTAGAATCAAAATGACTACATTTAAACATAGCATGAGGGCCCAGCCAAATAGCTCAGCAGATTAAAGTGCCTGTAATCAGATGCAGGGACCAGGAGTTCAATCCTGGCCCCACTTGTGGGGCTCCCTGAGATATCAACTGGGACTGGGTGAGGAGGCACGTGCCTATAATCCCAGCTCTTGGAAAGCTGTAAACAGGAGAATCACTATGAGTCCAGTCTAGCAGTAAGACTCTGAACACCCTGTAGACCCTTCACTAAAATACAAAAAATTTTTTAAAATAAATATAGCATGAAAATGATGGAGAAAACTTATCTACTGACTTGACCACTACTCCATTTTCTCATAGAGCAAATTTGGTTGATGTTTCTTAGAAGTTTTTTTTGTGTTTTTAGAATCTATTTGGAATATATTATCTCTGTTTTCTAATATGTTCAATAATCATATATCTATTTGTCAAGTTTCTAATATTTTTCTAAAACATTTGATGAATTCATTTATAGTTTCATACTACTCAGAAAATACAAAATCATTTATTTCTATCATTTATCCATTCTCATGTGAATAATGATGCATTTTAGATATACTGTTTAGTGTCACTTATTAATTATGATATCTTTGCTGATTTAAAATGTTATAATAAATTTATATATATATTTAATTCCTGTACTTCATTTTTCTTTATTTTTTTAAATTCATTTTAATTGAGAAAAAAGGTAAAATAGCTATGAAACAGTTTCAAAACAGGTTAGTAGGGCAGTTACAATAATTAATACATTGCATGTTGTTGTCTTCATAGTAGTTATTCAGAGAACAAGATGCAGACATGTTACCTTGTTTAAACAATATTGGCACAAACGTTTCTTCTCAATGAACTAAGAGAAAGTAGCACTATATCTATCCTATCTTGTGTATGCATACACATATTTTTTCTTTCTTTTTTTTCCCCCTAACAATAAGGCCCTTTATTTGTACTTTTGCAAAGTTTGTAACATGTAGTACAAGGTTGCTTAGCAACTAATAGCTTATGACAGGATGTTTGTCTCAGGACTGAGCTAGCTTTTTGCTTTAGGCACTGAGGTCTAGTCTCACCTACTCACATTGGATCAATTTCCTAGGTTACCTGGCTCCCAACATATCCCCCTTTTTTGTTTTGTTTTTGTCAGAAGTGGGTGTTCCATTGCTGTTAGAGATGCTGTATTTGGAGAGGTCTTTAAAGGACCTTTTCATACTTGATGCCAGTCCAAAGATTTTAGGTACTCAAATTCAGCAAAATAACTCAACATAGTCCAATAGTCCAAAATAGTGGTGAGTTTTCAGCACAACTGGCAATTGTCTGAAATTGCTGACTTGAGCTTTTACAACTCACCGTATTAATATGGTTTTTTATACCTCATGGTTTCACTTCTCTGCTGGATGGTTAGGACCAAATTAAAGCAAGAACTATATAACTAAAAATGCAATTTTTGCTATCTGAAAAGGTCAGTCAAATCCCCTCAGGATTTACCCTTGAACCATGTATAGTATCTTATAGATCCTTTGTCAGTGTCAGCCATGTGGATGAGTCATGGCCATTGCTTGACCCATTTGTTCTCTATGAAAGCCGAGAGAAGTTTTTCTCTCTAGGTGACTCTCTAGGTGCATTATACATCATCAATCACTTTCCTCTGTGGCCCCATGATCTCCTTGATCAGAAAATTAGAGACACCACTTAGTTTCAGGATGTCACAGCAGAAGTTTTCTTATGTCCTGAGTCCTCACTAGCATTGTAGGGCTAGGGCCAGAATATTGTTTATCCTTTTAGCCCCTATATCTCTAATTTTTGGTGCAAACTTTAGATGTTAAACATTCAGAAGAGAAACTTAATGACATTATTACCCTGTGACAGAAGCAGTTAAACTTAACATCACTATCTTTCTAACTATCAAACACCTTAGACATAAAATGGAATTATTTTTCAACAACCATGGATATTCTAAAATTTAAATCTCTATGGAATGTTAAAAAAATTATGCATTTTTACACAGAAATTTAGAAATCAAACCATATACAACATTGTAGCAGGACAATCCTATGATAGTTTCTTTCCTTATCTCTCATTTTCTATCACCCTTTTTCTTACATTTACTTTAAAGAGAGTACAGCAATTACTGATATGACATTAGAAGCAGTATACATTTAGAAGACCAAAATGACAGGTGTTTCAAACATGGTTTTAGTATTACACATTGCTGTCTGCAATGCAGTTGCTTAGTTCACAGATACTGTCATATAGAGTTAGTAAGGGTGAGAATTCTACCAATTAACTGCCATTTTCAAAAAATCTGATGAAAATTCTTCAGAGCATTGTTTTAATCATCTCGTTAATATAAATGTGTAGTTTTGCCCCTACCATATTTTCTAACTTTTCTCCTTTCTCTCTCTTCTTTTTTTAATCCTTAAGTTCTCTCTTTACATTTAACTGTGTTATACCTTTCAATTTTTATTTCTTCTTTTGAGTTCTTACACTAGGGAGATAATATGATATTCACAAATGAGGGTCTATATTTCACTTATGAGTAAAGCTTCAAGTTACATCCAAGTCCTGCACTTCGAATCTTGGTATGTTGATCTTTTAATTTTCATACTGTACTGTTGTATTTTTGTGATCTTTTCTTGCATGTTTATTTTTCCTGGTTAATAATTTAAAATCATTTCATATCCAGAAAAAGAAGCATCTGAGTTTAAGCATACTCAAGTAAACAACTAATGTTGGAATTATTTATAGATTTAGAAATGTATAAATTTATAGATTCATAATGTTATTTATAGATTTATAATACTTATGATATTCCTATGTGTACAAAAGGAATTCCAGATAATCATAGGGTGACCTTAATATAAAACTACCTTATTAATCAATGAAATAAAACAAATACCTCATTTTTAAAAAGGAAACATGGATCATCAGGAATTTGTTACAAATAACAACAAAAAGAAAATAAATGTACAAATTCATGACCAGATTCATTCACAAAAACACAATACTACACAATAATAATGCCCCATTTCTAAACTGCCAAAATGATACAAGATCAAGGTTTTCTCTTTTTTTTTAGTATTTTAGGGAAGGGTCTACAGGGTGTTCGGGGTCTCACTACTGGAACAGACTCCTAGTGATAATCCTGTTTACAGGCTCCCAAGAGCGAGACTACAGGCACTGCCACCACACCCAATCTCAATTGCCCTCTCAGTGCGCCCTGGGGGCGGGGCCCGCCCAGCCCGCCCAGCCCGCCCAGCCCGCCCAGGGATCAAGATAAAGTTTTTCATAAAATCTTGTTAGTGAAGCTGTCACTGAATTGACATCATGACATTATTGGCCAAATATTTCTATTTTTTTAATTATAGATACCAATATTTTTACTGTAATTAACACATCAGCAAGTTGAGGAAACATGAAATTGCTATAAAACTGATAATTTTTATGGCAATACATATTTAAATATTTAAAACATTAATATTTAAATTAGAATATATATATTAAATTACTATAATTATAGTATTACTAGTGATTATTACTAATTTAATACGTATTACAGTATAGTATACTAGTATAATTACTAGTATTATTACTAGCCTGATATTTTTTTTTTTTTTTTTTTTGAGGTTGAAAATTAGGTTATTTATTTGAAGTTGCTCTCTTTTTCTGATGTTGGAATTCACAGCTATACATTTCCCTTTTAGGATACTTTCTTTGTATCTGATAAGTTCAGGTATGTTACATTGGCATTATTGGGTATTTTGTTATTTATTTGACACAAGGTCTCACTATGCAGTTCAGACTTGTAGGGATCCTCTTGTCTCAGCCTCCCCAGTGTTGGGATTACAGTGCACCACTACACATAGTTTTGGGTCCAACATGGCATGCCTGGGCTACTGGAGCTAGCATAGCATGTGGTACCAAGGATTAAATTTGGGTCTTTGCACATGGCTAGGCAGGTGCTTAGACCACTGGGCTACCTTTCCAGCCTGACAATATTGTTTAACCATAGAAATTTTCTGATTTCTTCTTTAATTTTTTTCTGTGACCCATTGGTTGTTCAAGAGGGTATTCATTAATTTCCATATGTTTTTTCAGGTTTTGTGGTTTCTTTTTTTTTTTTTTTTTTTTTTTTTTTTTTTTTTTTTTTTT
>PVKA01040415.1:0-18780 GCA_004027165.1 Ctenomys sociabilis | reverse complement strand
GGGTCTACAGGGTCTTACAACACAGATCAGACTCCCAGTGACCCTCCTGTTCTCAGCCTCATGCACTGAGATTACAGGTGTGTGCCACTACGCCTAGTCTCAGTCACCCTCTCTGTGCTCCAAGGGCTGGGCCAGCACAGCACTCTGGACTCTGGGGATCGAACTTCTGGGCTGTTGTGCTCTGCCGAAGCAGACGCTTTAGTCTGCTGAGCTATTTGTCCAGCTCCATTTTGTGCCTCTTTTGAGGTGACTGGTAGTGCATTCGATTTATCAGATCTGGGAAACTGAATGAGCTATCTCCTCCCACCCTTCTCTCCCTCTCTCCCCCATAACCTTGGTCTCCTTTTCCTCTGGAGCTAGAGGAGCCCCAAAGGCACAACTCCAGCCCCCTCCCTCCAGCCCCAAGCCTGCTGAAACCCTTTCTGATTTTTCCCCTCTTCCGATACAGACGTCTGGGGATTTGCCATTCTTGGAGCTGACCTTGGCCAATGTCACCAAGGGCCTCAACAGGAAGAACGTGACGTGCTGGGCTGAGAATGATGTGGGCCGGACTGAGGCCTCTGTCCAGGTCAATGTCTCCTGTGAGTTCCTGGGGTCTGCCCTGCACCCATCCCCACTCATCTCTTCTTCCCTGAAAAGAGGATTGGGGTGTGGGGGGTAGAGGAATGCTAAGAGGTGTGTCCCCACAGCTCCTCCCTCCCAGCTGTTCCCAGATTCCCAGGAAAGCCTGATCCTTCGGGAAAGTCCTCAGGGCTCATCAAGGCCAGAGGGAAGGAGCTGGATTTCTTTCTGGCCCCCACCCAAGGCTTGTTACCTGAGGCCCTCTCTCTATACCAGATGCCTGGCCATCCCACAGCTCCAGAGTGCTTCTTTGTGCTTGTCCCTCATGAACTCTGCTCCACATGCTAGTTCAGTTCAGTTTAGTTTTCTCTGTCATTTAGAACTCTATTCTAGGCTTGCAAAGGCCTGTTTTAAAGCTGGCGTCACGTCTCTACTAGGAATTTCTAACTAGCATTGGCACTGCAGCGAACTGAGCTTTATGGGGTAGAATGAATGAAGGATTGGACTTTTTGTGGAAGGAACCAAAAACCAAGACCTACGTTTTCCTTTTTTTATTTTTTTGGTTTGAGAATTGAACTCAGGACCTCAATGAGCAGTGTATAAATGTTTGCCAGAATTCCCGTTATATGCACATGTAATTCCCCCCCCCCCCCGCTGCTGGGGATTGAATCCAGGGATTTTACACTGAGCTACATTCTCAGCTCTTTCTGATTTTATTTTTATTTATTTATTTTTGGTACCGGGAATCAAAATCACAACCTCACACTTGCCAGGGAGGCCCTGTGCCACTGAGCTATATCCCTAGCTTGTGTTCTCTCTCTCTTTCTCTCTCTGTCTCTGTCTCTGTCTCCTCTCTCTCTCTCTCTCTCCAGTCTTGCTAACTCACCAGGTTGTCCAGGAGCTTGTGATCCTCCTGCCTCAGCCTCTCTGAGTGCTCGGATTATAGGTGTGCACCACCACACCTAGTTATACTTTTTCCCCTTAATCATTGAGAGATTTTCACTTTCTCAGGGTTGGGTCTATCTCTAACTCACAACCTTATCTCTTTTCAAACAGAAGTGCCAGGCACCAGGGCACATGCCTATAACATCAGCATTCTGGGAGGCTGAGGCCGGAGGTTTGAAAGTTTGAGAGCCTTGTCTTGGCATTTTAGCAACTGAGACCTGGCCTCAAAATACTAAACATAAATGAACACAAAAGCAAAAATAAAGCGCCAGCGAGATAGCTCAGCAGACTAAGCGCCTGCTTAGGCAAGCACTGGGGCTGGGTTTTTTTTTTTTTTTTTTTTTTGTCTTTTTGAGACAGGGTCTCACTATGCAGTTCAGGCTGGCCTTAAGCTCACTTTGTAGCTCAGGCTGGTCTTGAACTCATAACAATCCTCCTGCCTCAGCCTCCCGAGTGCTGGGATTACAGGCCTGCGCCACCACGCCCGGCTGGGGCTGGGTTTTGATGTAGGCAGCACACGTGCCAGCCCCATCCCGGGCACGCTGAGTGGGCCACCGACCAGGCATGGTGGCACACACCTAGGATCCCGGAGCTGGGAAGGCTGAAAACGAGATCACTGTGAGTCCAAGCTGCGTAGTGCGATCCTGTACCAAATACATTAAAAAATAATAACAAAACAAAAATAACAATAGGACTGGTAATGGAGTTCAGTGTAAAGGTTCT
The DNA here is from genome assembly GCA_004027165.1 of Ctenomys sociabilis. Taxonomy (NCBI): domain Eukaryota; kingdom Metazoa; phylum Chordata; class Mammalia; order Rodentia; family Ctenomyidae; genus Ctenomys; species Ctenomys sociabilis. The sequence continues at coordinate 16,551 of PVKA01040415.1, read as the reverse complement.
TGGTTCAGAGCCGGGCGTGGTGGCGCATGCCTGTAATCCCAGCACTCGGGAGGCTGAGGCAGGAGGATTGTTGTGAGTTCGAGACCAGCCTGAGCTACAAAGTGAGCTTAAGGCCAGCCTGAACTGCATAGTGAGACCCTGTCTCAAAAAAAAAAAAAAAAAAAAAAAAAAAAAGGTTCTTGGTTCAATCCTCAATACTGATAAAAAAAAAAAAAAAAAAGTTTTGAGGTCCCTGCCTCACCTTAAGCTTTATTACACTTTAACTTTTCTAGATCCTATATTAAAGGCTCCCTCCATGTTTCACTGCTAAACACTGGCACCCCAATTCTCTGGGCCTGCCACTTCAGTCCTGAGTGTTGTACATCTGCTGCTAGACTAGTATCAGCTTCCTTCCAGAGCCTGCCCCCTGTGCATCAGGCCGCCCTCCACCCCTTGCCTTTCCCGCCGCCCTGCCCCTCCCCCCATGCCTGCCCCAGCCCCCCAGCGCCCTCACACCCGGCCCTGCTTGCCCTGCAGTCCCTGCCAGCGTGCACCTGGAGACCCCGGTGGAGCAACACCACTGGTGCATCCCCTTCACCGTGGACGGCCAGCCAGCGCCCTCCCTGCGCTGGCTCTTCAACGGTTCCGCGCTCAACGAGACGGGCTTCATCTTCACCCAGTTCTTGGAATCTGCGCCCAACGAGACCGCGCGCCACGGCTGCTTGCGCCTTAACCAGCCCACGCACGTCAACAACGGCATCTACACACTGCTGGCCGTCAATCCTTTGGGCCAGGATAATGCCTCGGTCCCCGCAGCCTTCATGGACAACCCTTTCCAGTTCAATCCTGAGGACCCCATCCCTGGTGCGGGCGGGAGCCTCCAGCCCTGACCTACTCCTGTGGGCCTGGCTCTTTCCTTCTGGGGCCCTGAAGTTTAGCCTCTACAGAACGGAGCTGTGTCTAGCTGCTCTGGCTCCTCATCCCCTAGCCAAGCTCCTCTCTCCGTGGGCTGGCTGAAGAGAGAGTTCTGTGCCAGGGCACCCAGAGCCCAACTGGAATAGCACCAGGAGCCTCTTCTCCCTGAGGCCCACTGTCCCACCCCCCTCCCCCTCCCCCTTCCCCCAGGAGGCGAAGGAATGAGTCCCAGCGAGGCAGGGGCCGGGAGTTCTCCTCCTCCATCTGACTGTCTCTCTCTTCCTCCTGCTGCAGTCTCCTTCTCCCCGGTGGGTGAGTGGCCTAGGTTGCAGGGCAGGTTGTGTCTGCCCCCTGGAACTGAGGCAGGGGCGGAGGGGACATTGACCTGATCTCTGAGGTCCAAGTTGGGCAGGGGTGGCGAGACACAACAGGTACCAAGGCCCACACCTCCTGCCCTTGTCCCCACAGACACGAACAGCACGTCTGGGCACCCGGTGGAGAAGAAGGACGAAACCCCTTTTGGGGTGAGCGTGGGAAGTGGCATTTTGAATAGGGCTGTGATGGGGAGGGTGGGGGGATCTGCAGGTCACTTCTAGGCAGAGCAGGAAGGTCCAGAGGACCCAGGAGGCAGGCCTGGGGTCCTTTACCATGGGAGAAATGGCTTGCTAGGGGGAGCCCTAAGGTGCAGGGGAGCCTCTACCTTGGACCCGCCCGTAGGTCTCCGTGGCTGTGGGCCTGGCTGTCTTTGCCTGCCTCTTCCTTTCTGCTGTGCTCCTCGTGCTCAACAAATGTGGACAGAGAAACAAGTTTGGGATCAACCGTGAGTGCTGGCAGTCCCACTGGCTGTTTCCTCCGGCTCCTCAAGACTGTATTTGCATGGGGACATGGAGTTTTAGGATGCAACTGTGTTTGGGGCACTGATGAGAGGCTGCTATGGGCTCCTGAGCATGCATCAGGCTAGGTGTAAGGTAGTTTCAGAACTGCTAATTGGTGGCTGGATTGTAGTCAAACGCTAAGTGGGTCTGGGAGGCCTGGGCTGGAGGAGGGGGTGATTCTTTGGTGCCCATGGGGCCAGGGATTGAACAGGAGCCAGACACAGAGCAGCCCTGCCGCAGCCCCTTCCCTGCCTACTGTCTTGCTTCCTAGTATAGAGGGGAAGGGGTGAGGGGGGGAAGGGAGGAGTGGCCTGGCACCCCACAAGCAAGGATAGGCGGGGACCAAGGTGAGTAACTGAGCTGTGGCTCCTCCCCAGGCCCTGCTGTGCTGGCTCCAGAGGATGGGCTGGCCATGTCCCTGCATTTCATGACACTGGGTAGCAGCTCTCTTTCTCCTGCTGAGGGCAAAGGTTCTGGACTGCAAGGCCACATCATTGAGAACCCACAGTACTTCAGCAATGCCTGTGAGGGGCCATGCCGTGGCGAGGGCGAGGGCAAGTGTGATGTGTGTGCATGTGCGCGTAGAAGCCTGTGCCTGCCCCCATGTCTGACCGGTCCCTCCCTCCCACTTGTCCCCATCCCTAAGACAGCATACTTTTCCTTGGCTGAGATCAGCCCAAGGCCACAGCCCCGACACCATGTCCCATCAGGGCACGTGTAGCCCCCACCGTGCCATGGGTCTTGTGCAGCGCCCAGCCACGCTTGCCAGTCCCCCTTTTGCACTCTCTACCTGCCCCAAACCCACCCCTGACCCTGCAAGCCCCCCCAGGTGTCCTTCACATCAAGCGTCGGGACATCGTGCTCAAGTGGGAGCTGGGTGAGGGTGCCTTTGGGAAGGTCTTTCTCGCTGAGTGCCACAACCTGCTTCCCGACCAGGACAAGATGCTGGTGGCTGTCAAGGTGAGACCCCAGCCTGGATCTCGCATCCTAGCGTTCTTCCAGGCCGGGGCTCTCTGGCTGGGGGTGTGCGGCCTGAGTCCAGTGTGGCTGGAGACGGGGTGGGGGCTGGCCTGGAGGTGGGGAAGTAAGGACCCCCTCTGTCCTGTTCCCACCTCTGTCCCCCCCAGGCCCTGAAGGAAGTGTCTGAGAGTGCACGGCAGGACTTCCAGCGCGAGGCAGAGCTGCTCACCGTGCTGCAGCACCAGCACATCGTGCGCTTCTTCGGGGTCTGCACGGAGGGCCGCCCCCTGCTGATGGTCTTTGAGTACATGCGGCATGGGGACCTCAATCGCTTCCTCCGGTACAAGCACCCAGCCCTGACTTGGCCCCTGACACAGCTCTGAGTCTTGTCACTCCTTTCCCCAAGCATATCCCGGCTTGTCTATGAACTGAGGGGAGAGCCTGAGAAGGATTAGAAAGGGAGCTGTGGTGGTGGGGCACACCTGCAAGCCCAGCACTCTGGAGGCTGAGGCAGGAGAGGTGCCAAGAGTTTCAAGCCAGCTTGGGCTTCATAGTGGGTACAAGACCAGCCTGGACTATGTAGGGAGATCTGTCTGAAAAAAACAAAAAAAACAAAAGAAAGCCATGTAAAAAGAAGGGTCAGGAAGGCACAGTGGCTGGACCCATGCCCCTGTGAGATGGTACAGGAGGCGGGTACATGAGCGTGGGAACATTCCATGCCAAGGACAAAGTGCCGTGGTCAGGAAGATGCCCTTGTAGGGGCTGAGCTGACGCCTCAGGGTGAGTGGGCTTTGCCTGTGTGTGGCGCGGGGGCCAGGGCTGGAGCGGGTGCTGGGGACAGGACCTCAGCGACGAGCTGAACAGGTAGGTGCTGGGTCCTCACATGGGAGGTGTGTTACAGCTCACGCATCTGGGACAACCATATAAATATATATTATTTCAGTCTCCAAGGATATATGGCCATGTACACTTAAGAAAGGTTACATGAAATTCATGCATTTGCCTTTGGACAGAAAAGCTTTGATAAGTGTATTTATTTGTGCTGATAACTTTAATCAGTTCATAAGATGTGCCAGTGGGCAGATGGGGCTTAGGGAGGGGTGAGCCTGGCCGGGGGCCACACAGGCAGAGAGTGACCTGCGATCAAGGCAGAGGCCCTGCTTTCTGCCCTGGCTGTGAGGGTCATGGGCTCTCTTGCTGAGTCCTGGTCCCATGAAGTTGTCTCCTTTTTTTTCTTTTTTTTTTGTCTTTTTGAGGCAGGGTCTCACTATGCAGTTCAGGCTGGCCTTAGGCTCACTTTGTAGCTCAGGCTGGTCTCAAACTCACAACAATCCTCCTGCCTCAGCCTCCCGAGTGCTGGGATTACAGGCATACGCCACCATGCCCGGCGAAGTTGTCTCCTTGAGTATGGGGCAGGGTTAATCTGCGAGAGGACCCGGGCGGGGAATCGGCGGCCACTTGTTCCCAGAGCTTTCTTTGCCAAGTAGCTTTCCTCTCTGTCCTCACTTGCCCGACTTTGGAGGAACGGCTCAGGTTTGTGCTTGTGCAGTTGCTAGCGGCGAGCTGGACCCCAGAGATGCCCCTGGGGGCAGCCAGTCTTTTGTGCAGTCACCAACCTGTGGAACTGGGCTAGGAGAGATGAAAGATGTGGACTTGGAGTCAGAGTACCTGGTGGGTGGGGTGGAGGTGGCGGGGGCTGCAAGTCTGGAGGTGAGGCCAGGCCATCCCTGAGGGTGTGCAGGCAGGGGAGAGGGTGGGAGGAGTGAAGGTCCCATGACAGCCAGGAAAGAGCCCATCTCCTTGGTCACCAGGAGGTGGTCCCAGCTCAGGGCTGTCCTGGGAGGGCGCAAGCCAGGGAGATGCTATCAAGACAACTGAGGCCGAGGGTGGAGCAGCTCGAGTGCTGGCTGGAGCCCTAGGGGGAGCTAGAGAGTGGAGACTGTGCTACAGGAAGATGCCCCACTCCTCTGGATTCCGGGCCTTGCCCTTCCGAGGCCCTGTGCTAGCTAGCCCACTGGACCTCCGTCTTAGCAGCTCACTCCTGCCCTGGCCTCCTTCAACAGTGTCCTCACTTCTCTTCCTCGTGTGAACGTCCTTCCTTTAGGAAATCTTCCCTGGCTTCTTCCAGGCCCTCTCCTGGTGGCCATCAGGTGACCCATATGGCGCTTCTGTGATCTGTTTATTTGAGTCACAGTTTCCACTGCCCCTGCATGTAGACGCTTAACAAATACCTGGAATAAATGAATGGGAAGAAAGTTGGAAGGGCCTCACTGGCCAAGCAAGGCACTCAGGCACAGATTCTGAAGGGACACTGGCTGGCCATGGTGATCCAGGCCTGTAAGTCCAACAGTGTGGGAGAAGGACAGGAAATCAGGGAGGACTCCCTGAGCCAGGCCCACAATGGAGGGGGTGTTCCTTTCACTGGGACAAGGACAGGCGTGGGGAAAAGTCTGAGCTGGGCTTGGCTTGGCAAGGTGCCCGTGGTGAGAGACGCAGGGGGTGGTGGGCAGCTGGGTGCTGTGTGCAGTTCAGGATTGCCTGAGAGGATACAGGGGAGAGGGAAAGGCAGACTCTGGTGGAAGCTGGGTTAGATCCACTTGTTCAGACTCCACCCCGCTGCCCCTCCAGACAGCTACCCTCTGTTCTTTCCTTCATCAAATCCTGCTTCCCAGATCCCCCAGTCCTTATTACCCAGCTCTGGGGATCCCCTACCTCAGGCTCCTAGGGTACTGTCCTTTCAGCCTGATCTGTCTCACTCTCACTTCTGCAGGTCCCATGGGCCTGATGCCAAGCTGCTGGCTGGCGGGGAAGATGTGGCCCCGGGTCCCCTGGGCCTTGGGCAGCTGCTGGCTGTGGCTAGCCAGGTGGCAGCGGGCATGGTGTACCTGGCCAGCCTGCACTTCGTGCACCGTGACCTGGCCACACGTAACTGTCTGGTGGGCCAGGGTCTGGTGGTCAAGATCGGGGATTTCGGCATGAGCAGGGACATCTACAGCACCGACTATTACCGCGTAAGGGTCCCTCATTTCTAGCCTTTCACCAACACTCAGATGTAGATGTCTTGCGCCCCAAGTCTGCAAACACTTCACCCTGGCTGGCCACACCTCTCTCCCTTAGACAGTGGGGGATCTGAGCCTTTGGCTTTTCATCCACCTGCATCTTCCTCCTCAGCCCCGGTCTGTCTCCTCTGCTGTCTCTGTCGGAGATGGTGCCACTGTGTTTGTCTGGGGCTGGGACCTGAGAACTGCATCTTTCTGCCTTTAACACGGGGTTTCCCGCCGGCAGGTGGGGGGCCGCACCATGCTGCCCATCCGCTGGATGCCGCCCGAGAGCATCCTCTACCGAAAGTTCACCGCCGAGAGCGACGTGTGGAGCTTCGGTGTGGTGCTGTGGGAGATCTTCACCTACGGCCAGCAACCCTGGTACCAGCTCTCCAACGCTGAGGTGAGCACGGGCCCTTTCTCAGGGGCTCCCCTAGCATTGTGTGTCCCTGCACTGTCCCTGTCCTCCTCCTCCTCTTCCGAGTACTTCCCTGTGCACACTCCTGCATCCAGGCCCACCTGGCTCCTGGGGACCACAAAGCACTTGGGAGCAGAGGTTGAGGCCACCGGCCCTGGTTGCCTTTCACAGGCTTAGGGGGCAGTATGAGGGCAGAAGGGAGAGGCACAGAGCAGAGGGCAGGGCAGGTGCTGCAGCAGCGAGGCCGGAGGTCAGACTCTCAGAAGGACAGTCTGGGTCTGGCTCCCTCCCCTGCCCTCCTGCTGGCCACAGCCAGAGCAGGCCCCAGGTGTTCTGTGTCCCAGGGCAGCTCCCCCACCCCCTCTTGGCTCACAGCTGTCAGTTTCCATTTCTCCTAATGCAGTCTGCTCCCCGGAGGCTGGTGGGGTGGGGAGAGGGTTATAGATTTTAATTTTCTCAAGCACTGAGAAAAGGAATGGAATTAATGCCGCCCATAATCTAAGTCCTCTAATGGGGAGGGGAGAAAGAAAAGCCTCCAGGTCCTTTCCTCTGCCTCCATCTCTGACCCTGGGTCCCTTAGTGGCTCTAGCAATCCCACCTGGAGTCTCACTTTGATCTTACTTGCTGCAGTCTCTTCTCAGAGGAGCTAAGTCCCTGCACAGTGATACCAATGATGGGGAGAAAGAAGTGAAGGTTGCCTTTACTTTTTTAAGGCCTTTAACTACAATTTTGTTCTATTGGTTTTTTGCGGGGGGTTGCTCAGTTCTTTTTTCAGTTTTGCTTCCGGCCCTCCAGAGTTGAGAGACAGAGGGTGCTTCCCATCCCCCTTTCAGCCCCAATACCAAGCTGATGGGCTCAGCAGGTGCCCCTGGGAAGGCATCCTCAGAGCCCAGCTGTAACTGGTCCCACACAAAGGAGTCTTGGGGTCCACTGTGCGTGCAGTTGCGTTCTCGGCAGCCCGCAGCCCCTCTGTCCTGCCCACCGACTGTGCCCTCCTCTCTGTCTCTCTGGTGGTCCCCAGGCGATCGAATGCATCACACAGGGCCGTGAATTGGAGCGGCCGCGTGCCTGCCCGCCAGAGGTCTACGCCATCATGCGGGGCTGCTGGCAGCGGGAGCCCCAGCAGCGCCACAGCATCAAGGATGTGCACGCCCGGCTGCAAGCGCTGGCCCAGGCGCCTCCCGTCTACCTGGACGTGCTGGGCTAGGGCCCAGCCCGGGGGGCGACTGCCAGCCACCAGGGATGAGCTCAGAGCATCTAACTTGCCCTCAGCATGCAGGAGGGGCCAGGTGGGCTGGGGAGAGAGGACGGTCCTGCTTCTCCAGGCTAAGTCCCATCGCAGCAATTATATTTATTATCTCTCTGTCATGTCTCTTGCTAGTTCTTAGGATGACATCACCCTGGGAGGGGGTCACTGGCACTCAGGTAAGGGGACAGCTCTCCGGGGTTCCCCCCCCTCTAGTTTCCCTCTGCTGCCCCCTACTCCATGCACCTGTCAACATCCCTCCCGGATACATTATAGCTGGGCTTGGCTCGGTCACTTGGTAGTGAAGCCAAGCTGCCTAACCCTACAACCTGTCACTGCCATATCTCTGAGGCTGGAGTGGCAAGGCAGGATGGAAAGCAGACTTCTGGGCAGACAGGATGGAAGTGATTTCCCTGTACACAGCAAGCATGTAGTTGAACAAGTGAGAGACAGAGAGGGAGGAAGGGAGGGAGAAGGAGAACACATATACGGCAGGAATAGGAAAGGAGCAGATGAGAACTGGTGAAGGAGACAGGCGTGGTGGTATCCCAGAGCTCAGGAGGCTGAGATAGGAGGATCATGGTGAGTTTGAGGCCAGCCTGGGCTACATGGTGAGTTCAAAGCCAATGTGAACTACACAGTGACACTTTGTTTTTTAAAAAAAAAAAAAGAAAAGAAAAAGAAAAACTTAGGGCCAGCCAAATAGCTCAGCAAATTAAAGTTCCTACAAGCAGGTGCAGGGGCCTGGAATTTGTTCCCCGGGCCTGCAGTGCTGGCCCTGCTCCTGGGGCACACAGAGAGAGTAACTGAGACTGGACGTGCTGGCATAACCTGTAATCTCAGCTCTTGGGAGGCTGTAAACAGGTGGATCACTGCAAGTCAGATCTAGTAGTGAGACCCTGAATACCCTGTAGACCCTTCCCTAAAAAATACAAAAAAGAAGAAAGAAAAAGAAAAACTTGAAGGAGGCAAGACCCCTGTGTTTTTCCCTCTGTCACTCTTCTTGGCTCTACATGCTTTGAGATTAACATTTGCAGGCCAGAGACTGGCACAGTGGCTAAGGGCAGAGCCATTGCCGAAGTTCACTGAGCTCCCGCGAGTTGACAGAGTTGACGGGCTCTCTCTTGCCCTGCGACCTTAGCCACTGACCTGAACGTGGTGGCTCCAGGCTTCTGTCGCACTAAGGTCCACTGAGTCCTGCCTCTCTGCTCCGCCCCGAAGTCGTGCGCTGCCCCAGGATCCGGGGGAGAAGCCTCTTCCCGCTCCAGCTCCATCACTCCCAATCTTCTGCCAGCTCCGGCAGCTCCGGGGCCTGGCTGCGGCTGTCTCACGTCCCTGGGTGCCCAGTCCCTCTGCCTCCGCCCCTGTGATTCAATCTAGGTCTTATCACCCCCAGGCCTGGCCCAGCACTGTGTCTGTGTCTTGTCCGGCCTGGTTACTGCTAATGGAGTTCTGACCCAGGGCCGCAGGCTGATTGATGGTGAGGGTGTCCTTGTCCCCAAGGGCCAAGCTCACAGCCTCTGTTATCCTGCCCTGAGGTGGGCAGGGCTGGCACTGCACTTTTCCTGTGTGGGAGGATGAGGGAGACAGTTGCAGATCAGATCCAACAGGTGAGCTCAGGGACTGATACAGAGAAACAGGGACAGACTGTGCAGACATGGTGCCTGGGGAGGCTTCAGAGGGAGCACAAAGGCAGAGGGTGCAGTGCAGACAAGGAGGGCAGCTGGGAGGGGTCTTGGCCGGCCTCGGACTCCTGTGGGGCTTCTGTCCTCGTGCCACTCCCACCCCTGCTCAGGAGTCTCTTCAGGGGCACAGAGAGGGGGAGCTCCAGATTTCAAGGCTCTGTGGGGAGAGAAATGTGGGATCTGAGGCACATGCGTGTGGACTTCAGGCTATTGCTGAAGTAGAGAGTTTGGGGGTCAGGTAGCCAAGGGACCTGCCAGGCATAGGGTCCATTTCCAACGTTAAGAGCGTCGGGGCGAGGGGCGAGGCTGCAGGTCCAGAAGCTGGGCTGGTAACGCAGGGATTCTGGAATGCGGTTCTGCCCAAGGAACAAGGCTGAAGTGCAAAGTGAGAGCTGTCATCCCTATGGGGGCAGGAGCTGAAGGCCACATGTTCCCACCGGCAGTGTGGTCCCAGGGCCTTTTGCACTTTGCTACATACAGCATGGACGTGCACGCACACATACAACACGCGTGGCTCCCACTCCTCTGCTATGAATCCCATTGTCATTAGTGCTGCCCCCATCCCCACTGCCCCTGCCCCCTCCCTGTTAATTACTTCCTGGCGGTGCCAAGTCCATTAGCTTCCCCCGCTTGCACCCTGGAGTCTGAGCACCGGCTAGATGGATGACTGCGAAGGGACCTTGCGATGGGGCCCTGAGGACCCCTAGAGGGCTGGGACCAGGTCAGCAACCTAGGGCTGTGAGGCTCCAGGCCGCCCTCCACCCTTTTCTCAGGGAAACAGAGACTCAGAAAGGCTGTCAACCCCTCTGGAGCACTTAGCATTGCAGGAAGAGCCCAACTCCTTCCCAGCAAGCCTCTGCCAGCCAGTAGTACTTCTCTTGAGAGAAGGAATCCTTGTGCAGAAGCCTGTGGGGCTCCCCAGGGGCCCCAGCACTGGATGGGCTCGCTAAAGCTTCTAGGGCCAAAGCTTCCCTGAGGCCCTCAGCTGCTCCTGCCAGCCTCGGCCTCCTCCCTGCCCTATCTCTCAGGGATGGCTTCCTAATAGGAGGGCAGCACATCTGTTCTGCTTCCGGGAACAAGAGGCAGGCAGGGTGCTGGGCAGCCTGGGGGAGGGTGTCCTACCCTGGGTTCCCTGGGAGGGCCTCAGCTGTGTAAGTCTGGCTCTCAGCTGGACAGAGCTTGCCAGATTCCTGAAGTGACCTTGGACAGCGTGCCCAGTAGGGACAGAAAGGGAACCATTCTCCAGAGGAGCCAGGACTCAGGGATCCCGACCTTCGGCCTGCTGTGAGACTGTTCTGCCAAGCAGTCTAGGCGTGGGGTGGCTGGGCAGCTCCATAAGTTGTGTCCCTTTCTCTCTGTCCCTCCACCACTCTCCAACTTCGATGGGCTGCAGTGCCCAGATGGCATGAGTAGGAAGAAAGGGCTCTGGTGAGGAAGAGGAGGTCCAGAGCCTGGAGAGGCAGACAAGACAGAGAAAGGCCAGAGGGAGGAGGCCCAGCAGGGAAGAGCCTTAGAGCTGCAGGGCCCATATGGACAGGCTGCTTCCCCTTGGGCTCCGCAAGACAGGAGGGCCTTCCTTCCAGGCTGTGTTCCCTGGTTCTGGAGCCTACTCCTGCCACTGTATCTCCCTCTGCAAAGTGGGGGCAGCAGTAGCACCCCTCATGCACCACCCAAGGTACTGGCTCGAGTCATTCAGTGACTGCCTTACTCTTGCTCCAGCTCCTTCTCCCCTCTCCGCTCTGCCTCTTCCTCTCTCGCTTGCCACAGGACCTAGCTTCCCCAGATCGGGCCCAGCTCTGGTATTTGCAGCAGGATATGTCATTGTTTTGGGGGGAATGGTACCCACTGATCCCAAGTGCCCCCTTCAGCGACTGTGTGTATGGTGAGAAGGTGTGGGTTCTGAGCCTCTGTACTGCCCTCCAAGCCTTGTGGGTAGGAGGTGAAGAGCTCGGAGTACTGCTGGGAGAGCAGGGTGGAGCTACCCCTCCTAAGGCCCCCTAGGTGCCAGTCTTGTCTCCCTAGTGGGAACTTCTCTCCTGGCTCGTCACCTCTGGGCAGGCCCCCAGGGATCAGGCAGTGAACTCTGTAGGGTGCTTCTGGGTGAAAAATCCCCCAAGACACTTGTCAGGCTTCCCGTAGGACTGACCTAGGATCCCTGTAGGCCCCCAACTCCTGAGTACCAGGGAGTCCTTTCTGCAGTCTACCCTGAAGCTGCTTCTACCTGGATGGGAAGGAGTTACTCAGCTCCAGGGCTGCCCACTGCAGGCCTCAGCTGCTTGGGGCCTGTGGTCAGGGCTAATGTAGGCAAGAGTTGGAGGACGAGAGGGGATAAAGTTATTAGCATCTTCATCTTTGAGGGATATTGATTGTCAGGTCTTTGGGCCCACTTGGTCTTATAGCGAGGCATATAGGAGTGTTAGGAGGGGTGCAGAAAAATCTCACAGAACCCTTACCCCATATCCTAGAACAAATGGGGTTGCCCAGGCCTGCTCAAAGGAAGACATGAGGGCTCTGGGGAGGCAGGGGAATAGGGTGCAGTGCCCAGGGCCAGAGGCAGAGTGAAATGGGCTTGGCTTTGGTCCCTGCCTGTGCTGTAAGGTACAAGGGGGCGTGAGTGTAGGTATGACACAGATCACAGCTGAGCCAGAGCCCATCAAGACGGCCCCCAAGGGGGACAAGTGGGCATCTTTGTGCCTGAGGCCCAGAGGGGCACCTGATCCACCAGTCCCCACTTGCCCCGAGGCAGGTGCTCTGCCCACAGCACCTGGATTCAGGGTGATACCTTACCCATGTCTCCAGGAGGCACTAGGATGTTCTCATGTAATAGTGTAGGGTGGTGGGGACTTAAGTCCCTAGGTACCTGGCTTTGTGCTCATGCGTGCTGGTCTCCATGAGAAGGCCTATGTGATTTTGTCCTTCAGCTGGGTCTGTGCCCAGCAGGGAACAGGAAGGATTATAGCCAGGGAGGAGCCTGGGCCTGGCTGCCCACCTCCAGGGGTAGGACTGTCATGGTATAAACAGGCAGGGGCTCCCCAGCTCCCAGCTGGGGTCACGGCTCCCACTGCAGAAGCGGGGAGGTGGCAGGCTCAGAGGTGGGAACAGAGGGTAGCAGGACAGCGAGAGCTGAGGGCAAATCTGCCTCTTCCCTTTCTTCTCATTTGTCTTCCCCTCTTCCTCTTTTTCCTCCCAGAGCAAGAAGGAGGAGGCAGGAGCAGGTCCTCTGGGCAGGGACAGAAGCTCTGGCTCTTTCGCCCCAGAGGGGCTGGCTTGGCATTCACTGGGCTGGGAGAGGAGGTAATTAATGACAGGGAGGCCAGGAGGGGTGAGTGTTCAGGGCTAATGTTGGTATTAATCAGGAGCAGGTCCCCAGCGAGGGATAGGATTCAGCTGGGGCAGTGTGTGTGTGTGTGTATGTGTGTGTGTGTGTGTGTGTGTGTGTGTGTTGGGGGGCTATGCCTGACCAGGAGCTTCCTCTCCCCACAGCACTTCCACCCATCTCAACATTCCTGCCTCTGCTCTTTGCCCTGATTTTTCTGGATATCCCACCCCAGTTTTGCTGTGTGTCCCACCTCCTGTGGAGAGAGGGGCAGATCTTTTCCCAAGTCCAAGTCCATCCCAGGAAGCCAGAGGGACAAAGCACCCCTTCCCCACAAGCTCTCCATGGCCCTTCCTGCGGGCGCCCTTCCTGCGGGCAGGCACATTAGGTGATCCCAGGCTGTCGGCCCAGCTAATTGCTGTTCAACCTTTCCCTCATCACCAGGGAGGGCCCCCACGAACTCCATTAGCCCCCCTCCCCCATAGCCCCTAAATCAGCCCCAATTATTCACAGGAGGGGGGATTGCCTGGGCTGAGAGCTGTGATTGCAGCTAGAGTGGAGGAGAGGAGGGCGGGAGTCTGAGCGCCAAGCAGGCTGGCTGGCAGGGTGAAGCAGGGGCTGGGGCTTGAGATAAAAATGGGAAAGCCAGGCTGGGAGGTGGGTTTCTGGTTCATGTACCCAGGGCCCAGGAGGGTGAGGAAGGGGGTGCGATAGGCATCCTCAGTGAGGAGGTCACCCTTGCCATCGGCATGGGCATGACTGCCCGGGTGTGGAGCAGGCTGTGTCCCCGCAGGGCTGTCCTGGTGGGACACCCCACCGCTGCTCTGCTACAGCCCTCCTGTGACGTGTGGAGGCAGAGGCCTGCCTGATCTCTGCGGCTGTGGGGGAGACAGCGTTGGGCTAGGTGTGTGCTGATGCTCACGAGCTGAGCTGTGTGCGGTAGACAGCGAGCGCAGTCCTTGCTCAACTCCTGCTGCCCTCTGCCAATGTGGTCTGTGGAGAGCCCTCTTCAGCAGCTGGCATACCCTCTACAATTGCCTTTAAGGAGCAGACCTGAGCCCAAGGCCTTTGCATTGAGCTGCATTCCTAGCTCTTTTATTTTGAGACAGGGTCTCACTAAATTGCTCAGCCAGGGCTTGAGCTTTTGATCTTCCTGCCCGTCTCCGTTACTCTTCTCTCACTGCTGGGACAAATATCCGACACTCAAAATGAAGAACGGAAAGGTTTATTTATCTCACAATTACTGGAGGTTTCAGTCTGTACTCTGCTGGCTCCAAGGCAGAGGGGCCCATGGCAGAGGGCAATGGTTCACGGCAGTGGAAAACAGCGAGAGCAAAAGGGAGGAGTAACAGCAACAGAGAGCGAGTCTGTCTCTCTGTCTCTTATGTTTAACTCAGGCTACCTGCTCCAGGGTGGGTGTAGCACTCGCAGCCATAATCTCAGCAGTACTCAGATCCATAATCCCAGCCTTGGATCATGAATTAATCACAGACTGTAGAACTACGCTTCAATGACTGCATGAGGCTTTGGGGGCACAAACATGCACAAACTGTAACACTGCCCCAGCCTCCAAAGTGCTGGGATCGGGGCTGGGGAGATGGCTCAGTGGAATAAGTGCTTCCCTGGCAAGTGCAAGGGCCTGAGTTCAATCCCCAGTTCCACCAAAAAAAATAAAAATAAAAATAAAGTGCTGGGATTGCAGGCGTGCACCACCACACGGCTCATAGTCATTCTCTAAAACCTGACTTGGATAATGACTCTCCTCCAAACTCTTCTGATGGCTCCCATTTCACTCAGAGCAAAACCCAAGAGCCCTCTTGTGACCTAGGAGGGCCTGGAAGGTTTGACACCTATTACATCTTGGTCTTCAATATCTGCCACTCTAGTCTTGCTTACACACGCATTTCACTCTGCCAGTGGTCATTGTTGCTATTTTCTGAACCTGGCGCCTGCTCTGGCCTCAGGGCCTCGTGCTTGCTGTTCTGCCAGTCTGATGAGTTGCGTGGCACCCTCCTTCCGCTCCCTTAGGACTCCACCTGGTTGTTACTTTTAGTGAGAACTTTTGTGATTCCTTTTCCAAAAATTGTGTAGTTCAGGCTGGCCTTGAGTTCACTATGTGACCCAGGCTGGTCTCAAACTGATGGTGATCCTCCCGCCTCAGCCTCTGCGTGCTGGGATTGCAGGCATGCACCAGCATGCCTGGCTTCAGTTACTTTATTGCTTGAGTTTTGTTATCCATTCTCCACCATCCTGCTAGAATGCATGTATGTGTGCTGGTGGTGGCATGAAACCCAGGGCTCTGTGCAAGCTCGAGGGCTGCACCCCCGGCCCAAGGCAGAAATTTCTGCTTCATTCATGGCCTATATATAGTAGGTGCCCAACAAATCTTTATTCACTGGATAACTGAACAATCGCCTCTTTCCCCAACTAGCATGTGGGTTCTTTCAGGGCAGGGAAATCATCACCTACATCAGTCATTAAATGTACAGTTCTTAGAATAGTAAGAGCACTCAGCCCAGTAACCAGCACGAGCATCACACATCCTCCCCACTGCCGCTGTCATCACCATGACCACCACCCGCTTCTCTTCTGTGTACTAGGCACGATGTAAAAATAAAACAGATCTTACTGAACAAAAGGATGAACAAGGACCTGGAGTCCTTTTTACTCTGGTGGCCGCTGGAGGACAGCCAGGTCTATGCTAGCTGTAAGTCTGGACCCAGGAAGAGCTGGGGCCCAGGAGGCGCTAAAGCTCAGGAGCTGGAAGAGCACGGTGCTGAGTGGTCCTGGGTCTCCCTACATCTTTTGAGCACAAAGGTTTCTCTTCAGTCCTTTAAGAGCTCAATGGCTGGGAAGATAGCTCAGCGTCACAGAGCCTGCCCGGCAAGTACAAAGTCCTCATTTTTTTTTTTTTTTTTTTTGAGACAGGGTCTCACTGTGCAGTTCAGGCTGGCCTTAAGCTCACTTTGTAGCTCAGGCTGGTCTCGAACTCACAACAATCCTCCTGCCTCAGCCTCCCTAGTGCTGGGATTACAGGCATGCGCCACCACGCCCGGCTAAAGTCCTCATTTTGATTCCAGATACAAAAACAACAACAACAACAACAAAAAACCCTCAAGAATTTGGAGGGGCCAGGGAGATGGTTCAGTGGAATAAGTGCTTCCCTGACAAATGCAAGGGCCTGAGTTCAATCCCTGGTTCTGCAAAAAAGAAAAGAATTTGGGAGTCAAGGAGATGCAAATGGAAAACTCTCATAGCAGGGGTGGAGCAAGGGTGGAGAGCAGGGAGCAGTGTTTGCTGGTCTGGAGGTGAAGGACCTGAGAGCCAGGTGGGACTCTTTTCTAGGCCTCATCTCTCCAGTTGCCTCTTCCTGGTGCTGGATCACATGACTTTCAAGGCCGGCAGGGGTGCCTGTGCCCCCAACACTGGAGAGGCTGAGAGAGGAATACCTTGTCTCTGTGGGTTTGAGGCAAGCCTAGGCTACATGATGAAAAAGAAAAAGAAAAAGAAAAAGGAGAAGGAGAAGAATAAAAGGAAATAAAAGGGGCTGGGGAGATGGCTCAGTGGAATAAGTGCTTCCCTGGCAAGTGCAAGAGAGCCTGAGTTCAATCCCCGGTTCCGCCAAAAATAAAAAAAACTAAAAAAAAAATCTTGAAAAAAAAAAAAAAAGGAAATAAAAGAGGGGCAGGGGACACAGCTCACAGCTCAGTAGAATAAGCGCTTCCCTGGAAAGCGCAAGGGCCTGAGTTCAAACCCCGGTTCCGGAAAAAAAAAAAAAAAAAAAAAAAAAAAACAACGAAAAAAGAGAATTCAAGGTTCTTCTAGCTATGGACAAACAACTCCAGGATCGTTGGCCGAGGCCCTGAGCTCAGCGCTGGTTTCTGCTGCCTCCTGCTGGAGTCTCTTGGTAGCGCCAAGAGCTCGCCCTCTTTCTTATCTGCCTTAAGCCATCAATCAGCACTGTGCAGGCTGCCTGCTCCCACCCTCAAAACAACAACTAGCACTGTGCTTCCCTTTCGGGTGAGAAGTACTCAGCTCAAAGCGATTCACCAAGGGGAGATAGCTCAGTAGAGTAAGTGCTTTCCTGGCAAGCACAAGAACCTGAGTTCAATCCCC
>PVKA01040414.1:0-18780 GCA_004027165.1 Ctenomys sociabilis | reverse complement strand
GTAGAGCCAAATAAGAACTCCATTCCCCCCACTCCTTCTCCAGCTCCAACCCTGGGGACTTTTGGAGAGTTGGGTCTTAGGATGGTCAGGTAGGCACTTAGGCAGCTGAACTACCTCCCTGGCCCCTCAATGCACTTTAGTTTATGTCATTAAAGTATGCTGATTAATACAAGATATATTCATGGTCCACTTCATCCCAGAAGGAGACAAAGAGAGAAGGGAGGTGAACCAAACTTGGTAGTCATGGTGGGTCTTCCAAGCAGAAGAAGCAACATGAAAAGCAAAGACATGGGAAAGGGACAGGAGTCCTGGCTTTTCATGTGCAGGCCAAACTTTTCTGAGTCTCTTTCACTGTAGCACAGAACAGTGGTCCAATGGCGGATCTGAAATGCCTGCTCTTGTGTAGCAATCCTCAGTGGAATCAGGGTGAGCTGCTTGCGCTCCTCTAGTTGCAGCCAGGAAAGGTGACATTGGCTTCTGCCTTCGCTAGCTCTTTCAGGCAATCCTAGGAAGGACCCAACATTCCAGAAGTCCCCAGGGTTGGAGTTGGAGAAGGAGCTGGGGGAGTGAAGTTCTTACTTGGCTCTACAACATAAAGGCAGGGCTCTGGGGACTACTACACTCACAACTGCTGGGGATCTTCCCAAGCAGCATGGTAACTTTGGCTTTGGTCTCTCAGTCTGCTTGCTCAGGAGAAAATATCTGCCACATGGCCATGACATTCAAGTATCCCCTCAGAGATGACAGCTGAAAGAAGCAGTCTGTGCTCCATGCTTCGTGGGATAGATCCTGCAGCCCAAGGTAAGCTTCAGATGAGAGAACTGGCCAGCCAAGCTGCTTCTGACCCCTGAGAAATTAGACACCGTTACTGTTTTGAGCCATGGAGCAGTGGAGTAACACATTATACAGCAAAGTGCTGCATAATTCTTTTACAGAGAGCTGAAGTTGCCCTCCTACCAAGTTTCTATGCTGCCCATGGATGAGGTAGGTGTTGTCATCCTTGGGAGAGAACCTGTTCATGGTATCTATCACATTATGTCCTGACCAAGGTTACCTGCAAGGAGCAGCTAAGCCCAGAGAAGATACCTGCTGATTCCAGGGTGACCCTGACCCCCTTTTACACCCTCAATTTTCTGTATAAAATAAACAAAAATCAATATAGATCTTTGGCACCTACTTTCATCTTTATGTTTTGAATTTTGTCCTGAGACCCTATTTTAGAGTGTGCTAACTGCCTTGCTCACCATCTTTCTTTTTGTCCTTATTTTCCTCTCTCCTTCCTTTTTTCTTTCTGTATCTTCTTTGACACTGGGATTCAACATAGGGGGTTCTACCTCTCCAAGTTACATCCACAGACCGACCTTCCTCTTAAAAAAAACTTTTTTTTTTTTGTTTTGAGAGAAAGTCTTACCTAGTCATCAGCCTGGCATTGAACTTGAGTCTCCTGCCTTGGCCTCCTGAGTAGCTGGATTACAGGCATGTACCACTTCGCCTGGTATCTAGTTATATTTTCTTTCTCCAGCTGTACATCCAGTGGAACCAGAACCCCAGTTAAGATATTTCCCCATCTCTGTACCCCTAAAGATACCATCTCACTAAATTGCTTTTGAGAAAAGTTTCACTTTGCAGAACTCAATTGATTTAGTACAATGACGTCCTTACTGCAGCCAGATTGGATAGTCATGGACTTGGAAAGCTGAGAAGTCAAAAATAGTAGGAATATTCATTATAAAACAGAAGGCTGGAAAGCTGCCTGTGTTCTGAGAAGAACCTTTCAGCTAAGGAACTAAAATCGCTGTTCAGATTTGCATGGGTAAAATCCACCCCCGCAAAAAAAGTGTCTTTTTAGCAGAGGGAGAGAGAGTACAGGGATCTGTTTTGTAGTTGTGACCTAATTCTGCTAATAAGGAATTTTTGCTAAGTACTATATAATTTATTTAGCATTTCACCACAGACTTATTTGTAGTGCATACAGACCTGGGTTTTGTTGGTCTCTTTGGGAGCTGCATGCTGGCACCCAGTCCTCTGACCTAGCGTGCTGCACAAGACCTCTGTGCTCCTCTTGTCTTGCTCTGCCTGAGCCTCAGACAAGGTGCTGACCAGAGATAAAGCATCAGAGGACTTTGCAGTGCTTAAATGCTTCACCTCTTTGAGGTTTCATTATTATTTTGTCTTTTACATTTAGTCATTTTCTGGAAGAGGGGAGAAAAACAGCTCGTGTGACATTACAAAACATTAGAAGTCAAATAAGAAACAAGCTAATGCACAATGACTGTTAAGTAAGTTTCTGTTAATAGAATCATATTTCCCCACTGATTTGCATGACAATGATGACAGGTTTCCATGGGGGCTGGTGGCTGGCAATGAAGTGAAATCACGTAGCGATATGCAGCAAATCTTTAAGTGTGCATTAAAAATACCCAAATAGGTTGTGGGTGTCATGAAACCTGCGGGTGCGGTACTGTGCCAGGATGAGAGTAAGACCCAAAGCGGCAGGAAAGTCAAATGCTGCCTCTGCCAGGGCAGGAAGGTTTCCTGAACAAGGCAGGGATGCAGATGTGCATAACTCAGGATTTGTTTGGACAGAGAAGCTAGCATGTAGATTCCAGAGAATAGAGAGGTTTGGCTACAGGAACTAAGGCTATGTGACCCTTCTTGGGAGACATCAGCAGTCTGCTCTGAAGCTGGACACAGAGGTTCTCATGAGCTATAGCTCTGGGCAATCTACACAAGTTCTAGAGGAGTAGGAGTTAAGGTTTCAGGGGGCTTCTGGAAGTGCGAAGGTGCGGGACCTCTCCTCTATGCCGCTTGCACCTGGGAATCCCCGGGGGAACAGGAACCTGGACAGTGCATCCTGGGAATGTGAGCCAGGCAACAGACCAATAGTCCTGACTGTTCCTAGAGGAACTCTGTGCTCATAATCCAGGGGTGGCACACCCAGGCTGTCTCAAGCAAGCCTGTGCACAAGTGCAGGAAGGATCTGTGGTCCATCCTGTACTCTTTCAAACACACACACACATATACATGCATTTATTTATTTTTTGAGACAAGAGTCTTAACTATGTAGCCCAGGCTGGCCTCAAACTCATGTTAATTATACGTCAGTTCCCTGAGTGCTGGGGTTACAGGTGTGAGCTACTGCTCCCAACTTATTTATGTGGGAGAGCTCGGAATCCCAACTTTATTTTCTCTCTTTTTTCTAATGATCAGAATAAATTTACTGGGGGAAAGAAAAGCTCTTGTCGAAGAGAGGGAAAGGAGGGGGGCCCCAAGAGGGTGGTCCCAAAAGTTGAGAAGGCTTTTTTTTTTTTTTTTTTTTTTTTTTTGCTGGCTCGGGATGCTTTAAGGGCAGGTCTGGTAAGGCATGAGTATCTGGGGATCCAACCACAATATCCTGTGCCTGACTATGTTTGCATAAGTAGGCACTTAAACAACTGAGCTAATTTGCAGGCCCACCCCCCAAATTTATTTTCAATGCTAAAAAATGAGGTTTGAAGAAGTTAACCAGTGAGCCTAGGGCTATGCAACTGATGTTTACCCATCAGCATTCAAAGTCAGGCCTCTATGAACAACAGTCCCTGTTCTTTTGATACCTTTTATCACAAGAATAGGGGTTCAGACTTCAGCCACATCAGAATTACCTGGAAAAAAGATTAACTGACCCCCACAATTTCTAAGTTGGTGGTTTTTGGGGTGAACATGGTGGAATGAGGAGGGTTGAGTGCTCCTGGCTGACAAGTTGCTAGGTAAAGCTCAAGCAGCTGGGGGTGGGGGATGGAGGTGAGGGGTGGAGGGGTGGGGGTAGGGGATGGGGGTGGTGGGTGGGGCAAGGTTGGGGGGCACACAGACTCCCAGCAAGGCAGTGGGCTCCTGTTCCTGGTTTCTTTCCTCCCTAGCACTCAAGACTGGAGATTGAACTCGGGACCTTATGCTTCCCAGGCAGGCACTTGGGCTGCTGAGCTGTATCCCCGGCCCTCTGGTTTCCTTCTTATCTGTAGTCATAGTAGGTGCTTGGTATGGTGTGTGACTGAAATATATAGTTAATGTTTAAATGTTTAACAATTACAATAAAACACACATTGTCATAATAGAATTCCAAATACCACCTCTCAATTGAACACGTGGAGCCACCAGCCTTGCACCTGTCTGAAGCTCTGGAAGTCTTCTTTCGTAAGTGTCTTTAGTTGCACTGTCCTGGCTGCTTTGATGTCCTGAATCAATCTAAAACTCTTGCCTTTCACAATCATTTTGACATTGGTTAAGAGCCAGAAGCCTTCTGGGGCCAAATCTGAGGAATGAGGCAGGGAGGGGGGAAACACACATGATATTTGTAAGGGTCTTCCTTTCAGTTGCCAATATTCACTGTATTTTTTATCACAAGTCACAAAGATACTCATGAAAGTGAACTTCCAGAATGGCTTCAAGTAGTGCCCAGAGGGACTTGACTGATCTTGTCAGATACACAAGTTCCATTTCTTGTTACATAGGTACTGCTTTATCTTGTTCTTAACCATCAATCAGAAAAGTATAAGTTGAGGTACAAAGAGTAAAGCCATATTAATGTGCTGAGCTGTGAAAGGCAACAACTTCTGACATTGCCAGTCCTACAGATAACCCACTACTATTATGGACTGCAGGACTATATTGGATTATTCAATATAGTATATTGAATATACTATAATATTCAATATATATTATAGTATATAATATATATTATAGTATATAATATATATTATAGTATATAATATATATTTAAACATTGTAGGTGATTACAATGTTTAAATGGCAGTGGAATACCCATCTCTAACAAAACTAAACAAAAAAGGGGGTACAAACGAAGGACCATTTTGTATGTCTATATACAAAATAATTAGGATAGATATACAGCTACAGTAGTCTCTTTTTTAATTAATTAATTACTTTTTTATTTTATTGAAGTACAAATATCAATGAGACATTTTTAAGACACCTTAACAGGATGGATTCGATAAATTAATACATTGCAAACTGTTTTTACAATGTTTTGGTACCATACAAGGTGCATACATGATATTATACTTATAGACATTATTATAGCAGATGTCTCTTATCAGTAAATGAGAGTGTAGCTGTTTACATTCTCTTAATTCAATGATTAGAAAGATTTGTACTAATAGTATTTGGACAGGATACCATGTCTGCATCTTGTACTATGAATAACCACTAAGAAGATAACAATGCACAATGTACTAATTATTAAGACTATCCTATTAATCAGTTTTGGAACTGCGTCATTGCTATTTGTTTCTCAATAGAATTAATAAAAATAAATAAATAAATAAATAAAGATAGTGGCAAGAATGACAGCACAAGCATATCTGAAGCAAGAGGAAGTCTTTTGAGAGGGATTAATGGCAATGTGTCTTTTACTGTAATAAATTTTGAGAAATTTAAAGATTCATTTATTTTGATCATGATGCATAGTTTCCTAATTGAAGCAGAATATCAAATTAAAGTTCTGAGTTGATTTATCATTTCACTGCTTTATTTTAATTTTAATTAATTAATTAATGTATTTGGCACAGTGTCTGACTTGGACTTGTAGTGATCCTTTTGTCTCAGCTTCCCCAGGGCTGGGATTATATTATAGGTGCACCACCACACCTGGTTTCAGCAGTTGGCATGGCAGGCGGTACCGGGGATCCAACCTGGCCCCTTGCACTTGCCAGGTAGGTGCTTAGACTGCTGAGCTATCTCCCCAGCCCCTCAGTGTGAGTTTTTAAAAATAATCAGCATTTGATAAGTAAGTGGTCCCAACCTTCCTTTGGCATTCATGGAAACAACTTTAGTTTTAATTAATCTTTTGCTTATTTATTGAATATGCAATTTAATTCTATCGAAATTGCCATGCAATTTAGCTCCTATTAATAGGAGGATACTGTCTCACTTAATGAACATGTCATCCATTTAAGCTAGGGGAAACATTTTTAAAACTAAGAATTAACTAGGAAGTAGCCTGTCCAATGATTCACGCAGTCAGTCAAACATTGTAGAGCCCCTCAGGTACAGATATACAGACTTCAAGCTGGGCATGGTTTTTGCACACTTGCAGTCCCTGCACTTGGTAGGCTGAGTCAGGAGGATCGTCAGTTCAAGTCCAGATGGGGCTACATGGTAAATTTAAGGCAAGCTCACATTACACACAGGCTACATAGCAATAGCAAGACTCTGTCTCAAAAGAAAAACAAACTTCAAAAGCAGCTATGTAGATTTCAGTTTCCTAGGTCAATGCCAAACAGTAGCTGATTTTTCTGGGAAGAGTTAGAAAGACTGAAATGGAACCCAGGCCCTGCCTCCTATGACCTAGAGGATGCCAAGCTGTCCCTCAACTTTTGGCATCCTTTATTGTCATAGGCAAGGAGTCCTAATATGTATAGGAGGAGGAAGATAGAGATTAAATGAGATAATAAATGGATTTAAAGTATCTGAAATAGTTTATTCTCAGCAAATTATTGTGATTGATACATCCTGCTACCATTTACCTTAGAAACAGTGTCCATTCGTCCTTCTCTTTCTTCTTCCTCCTTCCTTCCATTACTCATTTGCTATAAAAGCTACAGTTGGGAGCAGCGCAATGGAGGAGAGGCGCAGGGAAAGGGATGTGCATGAGCTGTGGATCTTCTCTGTTTCCTCCAGGTGTCCTTCCTCCTGTACATCCAGTGTCCCCAGCTCCTTCGTGGATCCCTCTTTCAGGACACTGTACCTGCTTGCTCCTTCCCCATTCCTGGATCAGAGTGTATCATTCTTTTGTGCCAAATCCTTCTTTAACCTTCAGGATGTAGTGAGAGCACCCAGTCCTATGTGAGGCCTCCACAAGGACCTCTGCCTACAGTTCAGGGCTGTCGCCTGTACCCACTTCTACCCTGATGCTTCCCTATCTGTGCTGTATGCAGCTGTTGTCTCTGAACACAAGGCATGGAGCTGGCTCTCCATGTCCATGACCATAACACCTGAAGGGGCGCAGGCTGTGGAGCACACACTTACCCCTGCTGCCTTAGGTGCACATCCTCACCACCAATTTTAAGATTTGGGCACGAAGGCAGGGACCAGGGTGAGGGAGATGAGGTGCTCAGGGTACAAGTCTATGTTCATGTACTCATTTTCATGATACTTTTCTCGAACTCCAGAAATTCATCTGAGTTCATTGTGCAATAGTCTTTGTTGACATTTGGGCTTCTAAATTTGAGTATTAATTTTTTTGTTCTCACATATTTCCAGGAACTGGTATTGCATTATCCAGCCTCCTGGCGTATCCAAGGTCACAGAGCTACTCCCTCACTGATCAAGGTGTTCTGGGCGCCTGTCATGAGTCAGACGCCAGGACAGTGCTGGGGACATGCAGACAGGTGTAATGGACAAGCTCCTAGCTATGGGGAGAGACAGACCTGGAGGAGGCTGTGCTGTCCAGGGACTCTTTTGACTGAGTGTGAGCTCAGCTGGGGGCGGGAGTAGCTGGCTTTGAAGGCCACCAGCTGTGCTCCTTGCTGGAGGGTTTCTCTCTGCCAAGACGAGCCTTCTGCCAAGATGCAGGGAGATCACACCCCTCCCTGTTTGGTGGCTGTGTCCCCTCTCAGGTGGCTCACAGCCTAGGGCTGGTGAATGTCTTGCTGTGATGTGTGGTGACTCTGTATGCCATCTGGATTCTTGGGTTCCCTGGTGCTCAGGCCAAGACTAGATTTCAGAAGTCATGGCTTGGCTTAGCTCTGAGCCGGCCTCCCTAAGCACCCCAGTAAGCCACTTACACAAGCTTCTCACTTGAGCCATTTCTAGGGCTCGGGTTTGAGAGCCAGACGGTGTGAGCAGCAGCAGCAGCAGCATGATTTGCTAATACTTGGATATTTGGAGCTTTGCATGAGGTCACTTACCTAATTCCTACTGAACCCCAGGAGCTATTACCTCTGATTTGTGGACTAGTGAAGCTCATGTGGCTGCAGAATTAGGGTCAATCACTGGTAAGACATCAGATAGCTCGACTGCAAATGCTTAGGAGGAGGATGGACTGTGATTTTTCTTCATGACTGGGGCTCTGAGTTCAGCAGGGATGGAAAGAGAGAGAAGCTGCTACTCCCTGACTGCCAGTGTCTCCGCACAAGATTGCATGAAATGCTATTCTTAGGGTGAGGCTGGGGCACACCTGCCTGTCCATATTATTCTGCAGCCTCCTGTTCCTGTGGAGCAAAGCCCTGTCTGGTAGGATTGGTTTGCTTTTCTGTACTACTCAGCAGGAATAGTATGGGAAGGAGGGCAGCAAGAATGACAAAAGATCTGTTATGTCGCCAGAAATAGCTGGCTGGCTTTTGCAGGGGATGGAGGAGGACCAGCTCATCAGATCTTCCTGTTTGCCGACAGCCCCTCATCTTAGAAGGGGGAGAGAAGCCCAGGTTACTTTTTGTCATAACAGAGTCAAGAGCCCAGTCTGAGCTGGATCAGTGAAGGCATCCACCCAGCCCATCCTCCCAGCACCTCCGAGTCGGGTGCACAGTGGGATTCAAGGGCTAATTATGGCGAGTGGTGAGCGAGCAGGCAGCTTTTGGCTGATGCGAACAGAGGCTTCTCCACAGCACAGCTAAAGGGGTTCTGAACAGAGCTTGCTCTGAAAACTGGGTCACCGGGTCAATTGGGCCTTCTATATGACAACCAGACTGCCTGTATTTATATTTGGGGTCATATCTGGGGCAGGAAAAGACTCGGTAGAGAAATCCATTTAGAACTATTTTGCGTGGCAGCCGACTCTGTGTAGGAGCTGTTCATTATTTATAGACCACACCACTGTGTTTTGTACAGTAACCTTATTTGGGCATATAAATAAGCAAAGGATGAGACAGGAGGACAAAAATGGATTGGCCCTTCCCCCCCCCAAACAAAAGGTAGTGGGAGCCACTTTATATTTTCAGATTCCTGGCTGGCATATTACTCAGACATCAGGACTTAGAATTAATCCTCTGATCTGTGCTAACAGGAGCATTACAAACACTGGTTGTATGTGGATTCGCCTTTTCATTGTTTTAATATATCCCACTGTGGCCTTGCCACGTGGGGGCTGGGTGACAACATTAGCACCTGTAAGTGCTCACAGTGATGGCATGAGACGTTGCTGAGAGCTGGACACCAGCTCAGCCTCCCTTAGGAGAGGAGAGGCTGAGGGTGTGGAGAAGTCCAATGGTTTGGGGCAGCCCAGTTAGAAAAGGAGTAGGGAAGTTAGAGGATGAAGGTGGTGTGTCACTCTCCCTGGAGACCTGGAAGGTATGCTTCAGCTGTGTGGGAGGGAGAAACAGGTGGTAGAAACAGAATCTGTGATTTTCAGGTGGCTGATATGAAATGTTCAGTGACCAAGTTCCCCCTTTTGCCCCTCTCTCGGGATTATCTCATAAAGCAGCTGGCAGGGTCTTCTGCTTTGCTTCTGTGCCCATCATGTGCTCTGGTTCCTTGCCTTTGTTGGCTTGTGTCTTGTGACTCGAGCACTGGTTGACAGCCTCCCTGGCCACCTCAGTGTGCCAGGAATTCCAGAGCTCCACCGAGGGCCAGTGGAAGTTGGTGTGGGGCACACGCACAGCACCACAGGACCTCATTCCCACTGCCTGAGCTTTATTAGCAGAGGCACGGAAGTGAAATGCGGAATGCCAGCATTATAGTTTGTGTCTAGTTGTCCCCTCAAAACCTCATGCAGTTATGGGGCAGACTTCTGGAGCTTCTGATTAAGTCATGATCCACTGGGATTACACATGTGAGTGCAGCTGGGATTATGGGTTTGAGTGCTACACCCCACAGGGGCATGTAACCTGAATGCAGCATAAGGGAGACAGACTTGTTCTGGTTGCCATGGTTGCCACTGCTCCTGTCCTTTTGCTTGTGCTGTTTTGCTCTTGTTCTTTGCTGCCGCCATGAACTGCTGCCCTCTGCCATGTGCCACCCTGCCTTGGAGCCAGCTGAGTATGGACTGAAACCTCCAGTAACTGTAAGATAAATCTTTCCTTTCATTTTGAATATCAGGTATTTTGCCCCAGCCACTAGAGAAGAGTAACCAAGACAGCCAGATAGCTGGGCCTCTGTACAGGGGCCCTATGTGTGCTTGTAAAGGTTCCAGACTGCAGAAGTTTTCCTAGGCTTAAATTTTTGGTTGGCAGATAGTAATCGGTGATGTGGGAGAGTCTGTACCTTAGAGAGAGAGAGAGCTGGGAGAGTGGATCATGTAGGAGCTGGCAAGATAGATGCTTTCTCACTCGTAGTAGTCCAAGATGACTGAAGCCAGCATCATCCCCATTTCACAGACAGGGAAAGTCCTCGCTGGAAGTGTCCTGAGTGCCCGGAGTCTTGTAGGTATGCAACATGCAGTGGGCTGGGATAGCACCTAGGTCTGTCCAGAGTCCAAGTGCGTACCTGTTGTCCTCTGATTCCCTTCGGGCACTGCATGGGATCACACCTAGTGATGCTGAGCTTGTAGATGACAGGAGCACAGCAGCAACTGCCTACAAGGGCAAATCACTCGTGGGACCCATGAGGTACTTGTTGGGCTGGTCCAGATTCTGCTTTTGTTTCTGTGTTCAGGACACAGCACTCATCTTTCTTCCTTCCATGCCCAAATAACTCCATGGTGACACTATTGAGGGGAGCCTGGTTTGGATAAGAATTTCACAAACCTGGGGCCAGGGAGATGGCTCAGTAAAATAAGTGCTTGCCTGGCAAGTACAATGGCCTGAGTTCAATCCCTGGTTCCACGAAAAAAAAAAAACAAAAAAACAGTTACTCCAGAATTTCACAAACCACCTATGTGTAGGGTCCAGCCATGGAGTATGTGTAAGCTGGCAAGTTTCAACTAGATGACTTCTGTGTCTGCTGGATGATGTGCCTCAGTCCGCAGCGTGACGGAGCACTGAGTGGAGGGAACACGGTGGGTGTCGCAGCCCAGGAAAGGTGGCTTTTGGAGTCACTGACTTGCTTGTGCTGTGTCTGTGTGCCTTCTCTTGTGCTATGTGAGGCTGAGAATATCAAATTCTAGCTGAGGCAAAGGCAGGAGATTTAAAGCTTGAGCCCAGTCTGGACAACTTAGAAACTCTGTCTCAGATAGAAAAGAGCTGAACATATTTTGAGTTGGAAGGCTCTCTTAGTTCAATCCCTACTACCACAAAACAAAACAAAGCACCAAACAACCAAAAACTGAGCTTCCATGTCACCCATGCTCTGGGTATGGGAACAGAGCATGGGTAAGTGAATAGAGGGAGAAGCGAAGGAAGGAGTGAGGGAATGAGGGATCAGTTGCTACAAAGCAGACAGGGCCTGGCATTCCCTTCCTAGAGGATTTAACAGTAGAAAAGGGAAAGGAGGACGTAGGTTAGGAAATGGGATAGGCAGTGGTGTGGGTTCCAGGGATAAAACCAGGCCAACATGGCTCCTGCTGGAGAAGCAGAGGCCCTAAGGCCTGGAGGATTTGCCATCCTGACTGAGTTGCCTCAGGGACCAGCATGGCGCTAGGTGATAAAAGCAAGTGTCTTTAGCAGCCCCTTGCACGCGGCATCTCTAAGCCATTTTCTAGTGTTAATTATGCATCTGGGCTCATGATGAGGTAAAACATAACTGGCCACTTTTGCTAGGTGAGGAAGTATAGGTGCAGAGGGGAGCCCTTCCCAGGATAAGGTCCAGGGCATGGGCATGTCCATGCTCCTCCAGAACTTCTAGAACAAATTCAGGAGAAAGTAGGGGAGAAGACCCCAGTCATTTCACCTTCTCTACTCCCTTTCAATATATAAGAAGCAGAAATGAAGGCAAAAAGGTAAGAACAATCATTCAAAATATTTCTTAGAATTATCTATAATTCCCACCAAGACATTCCCACATGCAACCTCCCTGTTCTCCCAGGTGTTTCCTGGGTGTACTCAAGTTTAGGTCCCTGGAATCCATACTGGTACTCCATAAAGTGGGGATTTCGATCAATGGAGTTGTGAGGATTGAATGCATCACTTCCAAACTAAGTAGCTATTTACTGTCAGCTCCATGAGAAGCACTGGAGAAGAAGTGGTCATGGGTGTCATTGCAGGGATCTTCCAAGTGGCTCCTGGACATTTTCGCTTAATGTCCTCCCGTCACCTTGACTCACTGACTTGAGCAATGCTTATTGTCCTCCAGGCAGCCTGTGAGGTTTGCGGAAGACAGCAATGAATTACATGGACAAGGACTCTATCATCGGGTTCCACACTGGTTCGTTGTCTAATCAAGGAGTCAGACACTAAAACGAGAAATACTATTGTGGACTATTCCTGCTGAGGTGAGCATTACAAACAGTAGGTCTAGGATGATCTAAGTAACATAAGAAGGAAGGCTGATGTGAGAGGCTAGGGATAGGTGCTTCGGTGGGAGCCAGAGGATGGCAGAACAAGAGAGGGAAGAGGTAACAGCAGAGGGGTCAGCAGAGCAAAAATTCTCCAGGCCAAAATGTGAAGATCATTAGCTATTGTGGCCATCATCTGTGTCAGCTATTTAGAGCTTTATGTTGAAAAAGGGCACTGGGCACTTGGAGGGGAGAGAGGTGTGCAGTGTAAAGCCCTGGAGAAGCAGGAGTCTGATCATCAGAAAGACACATCAGATGCTGTGACTACCAAGTGCAAAGAGGAGGTAGAACGTCTGGGTGGGCGTGGCCCTGCCTGGGCAGCCGAGGCACGCCTCCCATGGTGGCAGAGAACCTGCGAGTGCCTTTTTTCATTCCTGAGCATGTGCAAGTGCCAGGCACAGCAACCCTCTGTGGAGGAGGGACATGGAACAGGTGCTGCCCTAGAGGAAATCACCACGGAATAGGCAGAACAAGGTGCAGAAGTTGGCAAAGGGAGAGTAAAGG
Source organism: Ctenomys sociabilis (assembly GCA_004027165.1). Taxonomy (NCBI): domain Eukaryota; kingdom Metazoa; phylum Chordata; class Mammalia; order Rodentia; family Ctenomyidae; genus Ctenomys; species Ctenomys sociabilis. Next base: position 5,915 of record PVKA01040414.1, on the reverse strand, counting down.
GTGTGACCTGGTTCCCATGGTGCCCAGGGGCATGGAGGGGAGGAAGGGCTGGGGCACCTGATAAGATTGAATGGTGAACGCTTCATCACATTATCTAATGAGCTAGTAACTAACAGGGCTTGCACTGGCTTAGCACTTTACGTTCTGGAAGACATACCATGAGCTTGTGGATCATGACAACTGCTGGGCTGGGGCAGGAAGTGTAACAGGTATTTTTGCCTACACATTAAAGAGCATCAAATCAAAGCTCAGAAAAGATACATCAACCAATGATTTGACTTTTGTGAGGTGTAGTGCCACAGTTGATAATCTGTCAAGAGACTTTGTTGTTGCAATGGTTTGTTTTGAGTCTGCTGCCTGTTTTCCTTGAATCTCCACCCTGCCTGGCCAGGGTTGCTGAAAGTCACAGCTAAAGCAGGGCTGGGTGTTCGCCAGGCCCCTCCCAGAGGAGAAGGTACTGACCTCTGTCCCACTTTCAATCTAAAGAGTAACAAAGCCTCGTTTGTTTACAAAGCCTCCACTAAGTATGGTCACCAAATACTAGATCAGGTAAACTCTTTTTTTTTTTTTTTCTCTCTTATGGAGATTGAACCCAGAGCCTTCATAGCTACACCTCCATCCCTTATTTGTTGTTTTAGTTTTGATAGTCTCACTTAGCAGGTTACCCAGTCCTCTTGCCTCAGTCTCCCTGAGTGCTGAGATTACAGGTGTGCATCATGCCCCAGGAGACTGGCGAAGGGGCTATGACTTTCTTGGGTCTTGCGATGCTCATCACATCAGTAATTAGTAACTTCGAAGCAGGGGCTTATTGCTTGTCAAACAAGAAGGTAAGCTGTCCCTGGTGATTGGCAGGGGCTCTGGCTCGAGGAAGACTTCAACAAGTATCTGCTTGCTGAATGACTTGTGGGAGGCTGCAGGCAAAGGCCTGCACCCGTGGAGCACCCTGGAACTGAGCTTCCCTGGGAACAGAAGAGTATGGCGGGGGACTGGGAGGGCTCTGAGTGGGACACCCAAAGGGCCAGCCTGAGGAATTAGAAGAGAAGGTGTGGCTCTTTCCAGGATGCCTTTTCTGAGCCCTTCAGGTAGGGGTGGTGGCCCCTGTCACTCAGGGGATCTTACTCAGTGGAAGCTCACAGGAGTAGACTAAGGCCCCATTTTCAGGCTCCTATTGAAAAGCGTGGCCTGGCACATGCAGCTTGACCTAGGGCTCACTATGTGCTGTCCCCTTACATTGACCCTGGCTACTCCAGCCTGGGAAAGTTCCCACTTCTACCCTGAGTTTGGTGTTGGTTGCTGGCTGGGATCCATGGTGGCTTGGGTGGGCCGGTGAAGACCTGGCAGTGGGTGATGGATTGGGGAATAGGAAGGCTCCATCTCGGAACCTGCAAAACACAGGGTGGTACACAAGTGCAGTGAGAAACTGCCCTCGAGTGCGCCAGAGCGCACGCCAGCAACCAGACACCCTAGGACACTGCCCGCTCACTCGTAGCTTCTCTGAGGGAAGTGATAGCAGCAACCTCACAGTGTTGCCCAGGAAAGACTACAGGATAAACAGCCCCTGTGGTGAAGCAGCCAAAACGCTGGCCATGCCTCTCTTGCTCTGCACTCTTACCTTCCCTCTTATCTTTCTCAGGCTCCCACTTCGTGAATCTTCCTGGCCGAGTCACAACCTGTGTTCACCCACGTTCGCCACACATAGGGCTGTGTACCAGAGCACTCTGTAACAATGAGTTAATCCTTGCTGCCTAGGAGCCCACCATGCATGTATAGACGAGATAGAAACATAGAGAACTAGAATAAGATGAGAAGTGCTTAAGGGTGCCCTGTACTAGGAGGGTTAGTACTTTCACCAGAAGAGCTTGGCAGGCTGTTTGAAAGACAGGCTACTTATACTGGATTAGAAAAAGTGAATAAACCAAGCACGATGGAGCATGCCTGTAATCCCAACAGTCTGGGAGGCTGAGACAGGAGGTTCCAAAGTTTGAGGCCAGGCTGGGCCACTTAGCAATTTAGTGAGATCTTGTCTCAAAACAAAAAAAAAGGGCTTGGATGTACCTTAGTGTGAAGACCCTGGGTTCAGTTGCCAGTACTACTGAGAAGAAAAAAAAAAAGAAAGACACAAAGAAAGACAAAGATGAGCAGTATATTATAGTAATATAACAGTAATAATAACTTCTACTTTTGAGCATTTGCCTTGTGCCCTGTTTCATGTATGTTTCAAGGATTTTGTCAGCAAAGCCTAGGACATAGGTGCCATCCCTTCTCTTTCATTTTACAGATGAAGAAACTGAGGTTTTGTACAGACAACTAGCTTGTGCACGGAAGTCAGGACTGAATCCTGGCTCCCTGGATCCAGGACATGCGCATCGTGGAGCCTGACCAAGAGGAACTGGCTTCCTTAGGCCGAAGCCTCCTCGTTCTGGGAGCCAGAGGCCTCTCATTCCAAGGCTGCTGTCCCCATGTGCAGACATGGCCCGGTCCTTATAGGTATTTGTTACTCAGACAGCAATGCCAAGTGTCTATGGAAGGCTTACCAGGTCCTAGACACTATTTTAAGAGCATTGCATGCATTAATCTACATATCCCTCAGCCTCACTGTAGGGAGTAGACTCATTGCATCTGCTTTGTGGATGGGTGAATAAAGGCACACAGTGCTTGAACTGCTTGCTCCAAGATCATGGAGCTGGGGAGTAGAGTTTCAGGGGGAAGGAATCCTAGGTCTGCTCCATTCTGCAATTGCATAGCTTTGCTTTGTAGTTTTGTTTCTATGTTGATTTTTTTCCTGTGCCCCTTGGGACAAGGGCGAGGTGATTCAGGCTAAGATGGGGGCTCTCATGGATGACTGAGGCAATCTGGGAGCACCTTGAGCATTGTATCTGGTTATAGTGCCTCTTCCTGGATTTAAAAATCCCTAGGCCATCTGACCCCTGGAAAGGTACTCAGAGAATAAGGCCAGCTGCACTGGGGTGCCTGATGTGTGCTTGTGTCTCTGTGCACCTGTGGGAACAAGCCCAGGGAACTAACTGTCTTAGGAGACAGGCTTACAGTGCCACTGTCAACGGAGGCTCTGACTTGCCAGAGTGTTCCTGCCTGCATAACCCTGTCCCTCTACTGGGCTGAAGACTGGTCTCCAGGTAAGGTACAGAGGGGCAGCACCTTGGCAGGCTGTGTCCCTTCCACCTCCGGCATGACACTCTGCATACAGTCAGTGTAATAACACATGAGTAAAGAACAATTGAAACTTAAGAACTTACTTCAGCCCCCAACCCATGTGCACCTCTTTGGGGTCTGTGGCTGGGGATTCTGCTTCCCCGTTGTCTGATCTTCCCTGCTTACTGTGCCTTCAAAATTACCTCATCTTTTATTTAGAGGTTATTTTGCCCTTGTCTTCCTTTATCGCTTTTCTGTGACTGAAGCGGGTGAGCAGCGCCAGATGAGGCAGCCTGGTGGCCCGGGGAGGGGGTGCTTTTGGCCTGATTTTGGTGGGGGCTGCAAGGCCCCCAAGGTGTCCTCTTGCATAGCTCCTCCTCAGCCCCAAAGCCTCCTCCCTCCATTTGGAGGCTGTGGCTTCCCTATTAGGCATTTTATTCAATTTTTTTTCTTCGTCAACTTGAGTTTTATTGCATTTTTTTAAAGGGGGAAGGAGGAGCCTTTCCAGGAACTGGCAATTTCTCAGGGGGCTGTAAGGAGCAGGCAGAGGCTGGAGCTTCCACACACCCAGGGCCAAGGCTTCCTATTCTGTGAGCTCGGGGGCCTTGACATTTAAAGGCCAAGGGGAGCTGTGATTTATGGGGAAGGTCACTTTGGAGAGGGCAGTGGGGAGATGGGAGAGACTGAGATTGAGGTTGGTGAGGAGGGAGGGGACAGCTTTGTGCAGAAGGTCCCGGCACTATCCCCAGGGTGAGGAGCATGCTGGGAGAGCTGCTCAGCACAGTGCCAGGCTTTCCCTGGGGGTCCGAGTGGAGTGGGCTGAGTGAGTTCTAAGACTGCGGGGAGAGGCTGATGTTCTGGGCCCACAGAGAACACAGAACAGCTCTGCTTAGGGAAGTCAGTGAAGGAAGTTAAGGTATACATGCATGTGCTATGTGTCTCTGTGTCTGCACACTTGCGTGGTTGTGTGTGTGTATGTGTGTGAGAGAGAGAGAGAGACAGAGAGAGAGAGAGAGAGAGAGAGAGAGAGAGAGAGAGAGAGAGAGAGAGAGAGAAAGAGAGAGGCAGAGGCAGAGGCAGAGGCAGAGGCAGAGACAGAGACAGAGAGAAAGAGAGATTCCCTTCATCTCCAGTGAAAATATGGATTAAGGACTTTGCTGGTGATGAACTGACTCAGGATTGTGGGAGAGGAGACCCTGAGATGCCTGCATGGTGCCCAGGGTTGCTTCCCTATGCAGCAATTTCAAGGGACTAGCTTTATAAATGTCTTGGGGCTGGCTCTTCTGGGGAGCAGATCATGTCTTTTATATTTCACAACCAATGAAATTAGATTGACGTTAAGACTAGACAGCTACTTCTCCTTAAGCAGTGTAGCTCACAGCAGTTGAGTACCCAGTGTGGGGCTGGAACTGTGGCAGTTCACCTCGGTGCTCTTGGGCTGGCTAGGAACTCTCTCTGAACTTCAGCTTCTCCAGTTGTAGAGGGAAGCAGAATAAGCTCAGGGCACTTAAAGACAAAGAAGCTCAAGTATTGTCTTAGTACTGGGAGTTTGTCAGTCTCAACAAAGCATTGATGTCACTGTTCCTTGTGCTCCTCTCTGTTGAAATTCAAGTTAGTGCCCAATGGCTTCTGTGGACACCTAATGAGCACTTGCTGTGTGCCTGGGCTTTTATAATTATAATGTATGTGGTTGTTTGAGTCTGCTGAGATAGACATACCAGCCTACCCTGCTGATGAGGAAGCTGCTCTTCAGAAATGCCGAGCGGTAGGCCCTCATTCTGTAGACATCACAAATCTTGAAGCAGAGCACACAGCTTAAATCCAGGCTGGCTAGTTTTGTTCCCTTACAGCCTGTGTGGAGTGAGCGTGGATTTGCACTTAAGCTCCATAGCCGGGGAGGAGTGTGCTGTCAGGTGGCATCTTATCCTCTCTAGTCCTGTGTCTTATAGCACACAGATAGATTGGATTGTTCACAATGAGATAAAATTCTGCACAGTGGCTCCATTGTTAATGTCTGGGGAGCTGGGAAGTATTTTCACTGGACCTAATCAGGTTCCCCTCATGTTATCATAGAGGTCGATTTGATAATTTAGTAAGTATCTGGGGAGCACCTGCAATGCATCCGACACAGTTTTAGTGCCTGGAGCTGTTCAGCTCCTTGGCTGGTGTTGGAGGTGCCGGCCACCCACGCCCTCTCACACCATATTTAGGCATGTGCAGGTCTTCTAAGATGAGGGTGTCGCAGTAACAGAGGCACTGAGCATAAGGGGAGCTTGGGATGCTGTAAGGACAGCCAGCAGCAGGGATGATGTGCAGGGAACAAGTGGGCAATGGAGCAGGGCAGTGTCTACAGAGGCTCCCGGTCATGGCAGGGAGTTTGGTCTTACTCTGGAGCCAGAAGGCACTTGTGTGATGGAGGGTGACCTGGATGGAAGCTTATCCTGACACGGGAGCAAGCTTGGATTTGCATGGAGGCCTCTGGGAGCGAGTTCAGGGGGTGCCTTCACCGCACAACCCCTGAGGGCTCAGGACTTTGGCCTTCGGCAGCCCGACCTCTACCATGGAGAGTTGTGTACCATGGTGATGTGCACGCCCACTCACAGGCAACCCAGGCCTAGAAGGAGGCCATGAGCAAGTGCCTGGTGGGAATCCCGCCTTCTCCTGCACTGTAAGTACTGGTGAAACCTGAGGGCAGACACATCTGTGGAAGTGGAGACAGACGTGTTCTGAGTCACCAAGCTCTCCAACTTCAGCCCCAACACATG
>PVKA01040413.1:0-18781 GCA_004027165.1 Ctenomys sociabilis | reverse complement strand
TCTCTAATCTGGGGGCGGAGCTCAGAGCAGAAAAAGGCCAAAGGAGGCCTCTAGGATGCAGTGGGACCCCTGAAATTCCTTTTGTCTCCCCTTCAGGAAGGATGGAGGGTCTGACCCCTCTTCCACGACAGGCCTCAGCAGCTTTGCCCTGTCTTCCAACGTTCCTCAAGTGTCCCTGAGCAGGCATGGTCTTCCCCTCTAGCACACTTCCCAGGAAGCTCGGAGAGGCTGTAGGAAGCCCCTGGCTGTGTTTTCCAGGGCTTGCACCGCAGGTGTGCACCAGCGTCCCAGGAGGACTTCACCTCTGGGGTCTCCTTTGGAGGTTGTTTCTTCCCCTGGTGAGATATGCCTGGCTCTCACCAGCCTGGCGCTGTCTTCACAGAGCTCAGTCCTGCAGGGGCTATGCAGGGGTTGGGGGGGACGAGGGGTCAGGGTCCTTGCTCTCTGACGCCAGCTCCTGCCTCTGCCTCCTGGCATGCCGGATTTGGGCGTGCGCCACGGTGCTCAGCTCAGAACCACTTTGAGAGGTACTTTAAATCCCTATGCCCAGATTTATAATTTTTACAGACAGAAAAACTTTAATAAAAACCCTGGGAACCAATATAGGGCTAATAATTTCATACAACGCCCTCCCTCACGAATTTTTTTAAGTCTGTTCTCATCAGGGCCGGTGAGATAGTTCAGTGGACTAAGAGCCTGCTTAGGCAAGCATAGGAACCAGCATTCAACCCGGCACCACATGCCACGCTGCCACCACTCTTGGGCACTCTGAGCTGGCCATTGAGACCAGACATGGTGACGCACGCTTGTAATCCCAGACCTAGGCAGGCTGAGACAGGAGGATCACTAAGTGTCCCAACTGCATACTGAGACCCTGTACCAAACATATATATGTATAAAAATAAAAATAAATGTAAAAATCTGTTCTCTTCATTTCTTAAAAGAAAAAATATTTCAATAACTCCCAAAATAAGGTTGAACATAATCTCACAAATGAAAGAAAACGTCTTTAATCCGATAACTGGGCTCACAAAAACTCAATACGTGGACCTTCTGTGTCTTTCCATCCCTTGCCCTCTGGATATGTGGACTTCAGGAGGCCCCTGCTCTGCTATGAGCATCACTGGGAGCCCCGCCCTGATGGGGGTGGCAGGGAGCTAAAAAGGGGGTGGAGGAGACCAGCGCATGCGGAGGATGAGCGGATGAGGGAAGGCTGGGAGTCCTGGGAGGACCCGGTACAGCGTGGCCTCCTGACATTTATCAGAGCGCCTGGAGAGGGCAGGGAGTGAGCAGGCACGGTGGCATTCGGGCTCCCTTCACCTAGAGAGGCCCCACTCTTAAGCCACATTTATTGGGGTCCCACCTAGTCAGGCTCACCTGGGGTACATGGATACTCCAGACTGGCTGGTGGCTTGTTCTGATTTTTTATAATTTGAATCAACATTTTTCTAGTGAGCGTACTAAAAAACCAACCAACTACTATTGACAAAAACTATCTACCTCTCTCCCTGTGTTTAGAGCAAGAGCCAATTACAGACACTGTCGTTAACATACTATTTTAACGTATTTGTAATTGTCTTTTGTTTCCCTGATTTCCATTATTCCTAACTACAAAGCAGTATTCACTCACTCATACTAGTCTCTTAGAGACAGTATACTAGAAGCAGCTTCTGTGGCTTTTTCAGTGTGCGTTTGTTGTGTTTGGTTTTGTCTTTCTGTTAACAAAAATACTCTCTCCTCTCTTTTCTGAAGTGTGTGCTCTCAGGGGCTGTGAGGCTTACCAAGCCAAAAATATATTTGAAGAGACATGAAAGAGTTTAAAAGTCATATGGCAAAATAAGTCATTTGTTCCCAATAAGCAGGACTAGATAATGAATTGCTGGTTGAGTGAATTTCAGCTGAGTGCTCCGCCAACCTCAAGACAGGTCGGCTGGCTGGTTGGGGCAGACCGGCATGCACAAGCTGGCGTCAGCAAAGGTCCAGACAAAATCGGCCACTGCCAACCAAGAGTGCTCTGTTTGTTTCTGTTTCTGCTTCTGCATGAGAGCTCTACTGCACAAGAACTGGGCCCGATGTACATTTGAGGTTACATGGACACACCGGAGCCCAAAGCACTGTATTTCTGCTTTATCCCAGCATGCCTACAGGCACCACCCTAGGAAGGAAAGTTTGGAGGACCTGCTGCTTAACCAGAGCCCCAAAATTCATTGACTAAGAATTTGACTTTTAGGTAAAGTTTAAGGACCATGACAGAATAGGCAGGCACATTGGGGTACAGCAGAGGGTCACAATTCCTAGGCGTGAGGGGCAGGGCATCTTTTCAGTCTCACCTATCTACTGCCTACCAACCTATCCTCCAATGAGCACATGATCCAGCCCAAACCGACAAGCTTCTTTATTGAGGAAGGTCAGCTTTGACTGATACCAGACCGAGGAAGGAAAGGGGAAGTGAGAAGAGATAGGCCCCCAGGCAAGGGCTGACAGGGCAACTTCTCTTTCGCCTGGGGAGGAAGTGAAGAGACCCTCAGTCGTCCACCATGTCCCCTTCATCACTGGCCCAGTGCACCCTGTGCAGCGTATACTCCTCGGTGCAGTCTCCTCCGCTCTCCTCCCCTATCTGTGCCCAGGTCTGTGTGTGTGGATGCGCAGAGGAAGAGCCCACCTCCCCTGGCCCACTGGCAGCACACAGCGCAGGGACGGGACCATGGGCTGGCAGCTCCTGGCACTCCCCAGAGCAGTCCTCTGAAGCTCATCCAATAACCTGCTGCATGGGCTGCAGGAGGTGTGGAGATAATGACTATTTTCTGAATAGCGTGCTGTTTAAACAGCCCTGCTGCAGTGTTTAGAGAAATTCAGGATGTTTTTGCATCCCAGGTGCTGTTGGAGCTGCCTGGCAAGGTTAATGCACCTTGCAGGCGTTAAGAACAGGTGGCAGCTGGCCAGACTGCTGGCAGTAAGGGTGGCAGTTGTTTTCCTCATTCCAGCAGTTGGCAGAGGAATGCACGCTTTGGTACAATCAGTAGCTTCCCATCCTCACAAAAGGAACGTGTTTTCCCCAGCACTGGAGTGTGAAGATGCTGTGCACTCCTCAGAAGCCGGCTGAGAGAAAGGACAAAGTCCTAGGTCACAGACGCTGCCCAGTCACTCCCTCGATGTACCTGTTCTTAAGCCCTTCCATAGGCAGAACTCAAGACCTACTTAGGCCAGTGCAAGAGGGGGTGCGAGTGTGTGTGTGTGTGCATGTGTGTGTGCGTGTGTGCGTGCGTGCGTGTGTGTGTGCGTGTGTGTATGTGTATGCCCACCTAGAAGTGTTATTAAAAGAATATGAGAACAAAAATAGATCTAAAACTCAAAGGATTCTAAAATGAACCACAAATCACCCGTGGCTCCTCCCACCTCTCAGGAACCACAGGACTCCTCCCATCTCTGGTTTCTTCCTCGACTCAGCCCTGTCCCTCACCAGGATCGGCCAACGGCCTCTGTCGCCTTCCCTAACTCCTGCCTTATTGACGGTGTCTGTCCCGATTTCTCTGCTCTACCCATTGCCTTTGTTATCCCCGAGATTTCCCTACACATCTACTTATTTCCCTCCTGCTTTAAGTTCCAGGAGAGGAGGACTCTGTCTTCGGCACCATCACAGCCACAGATCCTGGAACAGCATGACACAGCCAGGCAAGGTCCCTCACAGCCTATATCTTCTACTACCATGAAACATCTGTATTCTTGGTTAAAAATTATCAAAAACCATCACCTGATTGGTTCCCTGGTTTCAGAATTTGTCCTTGGTCCAATCAAGCAGGTAAAGGATGGAGCCATAGGTGGCCCCTTCCAAGGGTTGTGAGGGGTGCTGGATCTCTTAGGAGACCTACAGTCAGGAATGAAGCTGAAGCATATCGCAGGGGATTCGCTGGCCTTTGAGTTACTTGCTGCTGCACACGTGCATATGATGTGTGCCACGCAGTCACCCTTCTCACCATCAAGAGACCTGGCTCACACTGGGCGCTCAAATGTTTGTTAGGTCCCTGCTTCCAGATCTTGCATCAGGCTGTTCTCTCTCTTCCAGCAGAGCTCGCTCCTGCTATCAGCCTACAGATATTATCCCCTCTTTCAGCATTCAGCTTCATTTCATCTCCTTCCCAGTTTTCCATTCTGAACTCTACTCCAAACTCAGGGATCACCTTGGTTCATCATCTCCAGGGGCTTACTCTAGGCTTCTTGCCAAGACAAAGGTAATAATCAGACAATAAGATGCCACAGAGCCCCCACCAGTGATAATCTAAAGTTGCACCCACAGTAAGACAGAACTCAATGGAATACCCATCTCTGACAAAACTAAATAAAAAAGGGGGATATAAATGAAGGACCATTATGTATCTGTATATGCAAAATAGTTAGGGTAGATATACAGCTACTTTCACTTAATTGAATGAGAAGATTTGTACTAATAGTGTTTAGACAGGGTATCATGTCTGCATCTTGTGCTCTGAATAACCACTACAAAGACAACACCATGCAATGCATTAATTATTGTAACTGTCGTACTCACCTGTTTTGAAACTGTCTTATTGCTATTTGTTTCTCAATAAAATTAATAATAAAAAAGTAAGATAGAACTAAGTCATGACGTCCCACAAAGGTAGATGAGCCCGCCCTGAGTGTACTCACATGGAAGCACGAGTACCTGAGGATGGCCATCTGTGAGTGCTGTGGCAGCATAAAGTGACTTGCAGGGGCCAGGGAGATGGCTCAGTGGAATAAGTGCTTCCCTGGCAAGCCCAAGGACCTGAGTTCAATCCCTGGTTCCGCCAAAAAATAAAATAAAATAAAATAAAATAAAATAAAGTGACTTGCAGAGACACAGCAAGGCCGCGGAGGATGTGATGGTTTGTATCTGGATGTCCCCTTGAAACTTTATGCAGATACAGGGCCCAGATATTTCAGAGGTTGCTGAATCTTGAGTTTGTGACTGATTCATGGTCCAATGCTGGAATAAAGGATACTAGGGTTAAGGGTGGGTGGTTGCTGGATCGATCCACTGATTGGACTGGCACCTCCCTAATCCCTGCAATCTGTATAAGATAACAAGGGGGCAGAAAGAGGCTTGCTTGTCTTGCCTACCTGTTGCTTTGCTAACTTCTACCCACCTTGACTGTTCTCCTCTGCCAAGCTACCATGCCTTGGAGCCAGCAGATCATGGACTGAAACCTCTACAAACTGTGGGCTAAATAAACTTTTCTTCCTTTATCTTTGGGTGTCAGGTATTTTCTCTTAGCAATGAAAGAAAAGAGACTAAGACAGAGCATAATCTCTGGCCACTCAACAACCAACCTGACACCATTGTTCATAGTCTTGGCTGTGCATTAGCATCACCTGGCATGTTCTGAAAAGCACTCTTGGGACAAACTTGCATACATTTTTGCAAAGTGAAAGAAACCAATCTGTGAAGGCTACCTGGTATGTAATGTAATTCTGTGCCATTCTGGGAAGGGGAACTCAGAGAGACAATAAAGGACCAGCAGATGATGAGGGTTATCAGGAAGGAAGAACAAACAGGCCAATCTCAGAGAGAGCTTTGAATGACACTGTAAAGTGGGACACAAGCTGTTGTACACATCTCAGCTCACAGGGCACAACACCCAGAGTAAACCCTGCAGTACACTACCGGCTCTGAGTGAGGGTGTGTCACTGCATCACTGATGGTAACAAATGTACTGCTCAGGCAGGGGATGTTGGTAATGGGGAGGCTAATATGGGAAGGAGCTGTCTGTGCTTTCTGCTTAATATAGATGTGAACTTAAAACTGTGCTAAGAAATAAAGTCTAGGGCTGGAGAGATTGCACAGTGGACTAAGCACCTGCTTATATGCACACAAGGACCAGGGTTTGGTCCCCGCTATCCATGCCTTGCCAGTCCTGCCCCCAGGGCATGCACAGCCAGTGACCATGTCCAGCTGGGCATGGTGGCCTATGCCACCATGTAATGCCAGCACTGGGGAGGCTGAAAACAGGAATCACTAGAAGTCTGAGCTGAATAGTGAGACCCTGTATCAAATACATTAAAAAGAAAAAAAAAAAAAAAAAAAGAAAAGAAAAGAAAGTCTGCAAATAAATGTCTATTTCCAGGTTCTACAATAGAGACTGTAACTAAGTTACAGGCATTGAGAGCCATGAGCTGGAATTACACCAAAGTATAAGAGAAAGGTAAGTGGTCTGAGCATAAACCTCAGGCTCACCATTCACCAGCTTTGCCATCTTCCACAAGTTATTCTCTGGGTTTGAGCTACGGCAGAGCATGCCTGGCATGTACAAGACCATGAGCTCAGTCCCTACCTCCACAAAACACAAATATGTAGTGCCTCTCTCAGTCTTTCTCCCCATAAGCACTAGGAACTGCAATGTTAGACACACTCTTAATTACACAGCACTCTGGGAGGCTGAGGGAGGAGAATTACAAGTTCAAGGTTCATCTGGGCAATTTAGTGATTCAGTGAGATCCTGTCTCAAAAAATATTTTTAAACAGTCTATCAGTCTATGAAGGCCAATTCCTACCTTATATAATAGGTGTAGCTGGGCTGGGGAGATGGCTCAGTGGAATAAGTGCTTCCCTGGTAAGCACAAGGGCCTGAGTTCAATACCTGGTTCTGCCAAAAAAAAGAAAGTAAACTAATAGGTGTAGCATGTTCAAACTTCCTTTTACCCAATGCAATCTCAATGAAATGGCATATAAATACTAATTTCTCCCACAATTTATTGCAGAGTAATGATCAACACTGCTTTAAACAAGCAAAACTGTCACCTACACAGCAAAATACTGGGGTTGAAGGCAGGGGATGGCTTTGCCTCTCCATTGGCCCGCTCTGCCCTGCATATAACAGGCAAGCTACATGCAGGCAGGTCCATCAACACTCTGTTGGACATGAACATCTCCAGGCTCCGAAATTTCACTGAGGCAACACCCATTAATAAGCAACACTCGTGTCAGCAACTTCAGACCATGAGGCAGCTATTCCATTACCAGGCAGTTGACCCAGAAGCCAATGGCTGCTCTTGAATAAGAATGCTGTGTCCACAGAAAGCTATGGGTAGCAAAGACCCTGCGGCGAAATCCCAGGAATGCAGACCAGGCACATAGCACATTCTTCAGGCACATTTGTATATAAGGAAAAATGCCATCATGCTACACAAAAGACCAGGAGAAATAACTTTCCAATTTTTTATTAGCAAAATAATAGCATCCAGTCTCCAAAACCCATTAAACAAACATTTTTTGGCTTTGTCACATACTTGACCTTTTTCCCACTCACAACTAGAACTTCAAGTACGATGGTATGGAACTGAGAGCTTACAGAAGCCAGCTTTAGGCAGGCCAACCGTGGACATAACACCAACATGTTGCAACCCCTATGGGAGAGAAGATAGAAAATTTTAATTAGGATAATTATTTAACAACTTACTTTAGTCTTGCAAATTGTTGAGAAGCAGAGGTCCCTACTTTGAAATACAAGATGTGGATGGAAATTTTAATGTTGGAATCAACAGAGTAAGTTAATGCAAACTATTACAAGTCAAACTAAAACATTCTGGACCCCAGATCATTAACTGACCTGTTGATTTTTCTCAATAGGTCAACATTATCCTTGATAATAGGCATCAGCAATGTACAATTCAGGGGTCACACGAGACTATCACCTGTTTTATAAATAAAGTTTTAATGGAATGAACCCACAGTCATCAGTTTATATATTATATATGAGTGTTTTCATATTGCACCAGCAGACTTAGGTAGTTGTGAACTTGTGTCTGACCCTCAAAGTTGAAAAATTTACTAGTTGGGCCTTTATAAAACATTTGACAATCTCTACTTTACAGAAATATAACATATTTCCCCAACATAAATACTTAGTCTAACCCAGAGTTTGAGTAAAAATGCATTAAAATATGTTTGAAGATTTATGCCTTCTGTGGAGCACATGAAATAGCAATGATGCATTTATTATTTGTTACATACCATTTGGGAAAAAAACACTAAGCAAAAGTACTTTACACTGCTAAATATCTACTGTTGCATAGATAAAGAGTTATACCAAAAGTAAAAGTTTTATTTCAGTCTTTATTAGTAATTACTAAGTAGTTATTTGCACCTAACAGAGAAACTTGGAAAAGAAATACCACTTCATATTATTTCTGTCTTAGTTTTTCCACAGACTAAATATAAAAGGAAATGGAATTGGTGCGTTAGATCCAACTCAGCACTTTCTAACAGAGATGAAATAGTGTCAATTACACGCACTGCAGTTGTTTTAAAGCACAGTGAAACATAAAATATACTCAACTTAATTAAAGCATAAAAATGAAATGAGGTATCAATAGTAAAAGACTGAGAACAGCAGTATTGGTATGGTAATCTTATTTATGCATCTCGATTTACTGCATCCAAAATTGTGTGGGTTTTAAGCAGTCATTATGGGGACCCAGTTAAAAATGTGCAACAAAGGAGGGGAAAAACAATTTAATAAGTGACATTTTTCTTTTTGCATTCAGCTATCTTCTAGAAAAGGGGCTATTAAATTTTTAAGCCAGTTTTTAATCAAAGTTTAGTGATACAATATTTAATTGAAAACAACAGCAGATGTTCTGTATCAAAACATCTTTCTGCTAAATCAAGGTCTGAGAATTTATTTAATGAGATAATGGCTGGTCTGAGGACAGAGCAGCATTTTTCTGTTTACTCAGAGCACGAAGACCTGCAAGTCTGGACCCAGCTAGGCTCCACTGCTGCTTTCTGCTCCTCCTTGCCTGCTTTCCTGTCTCTCTTTGTGGGGTCGAAGCTAATGGATCTTCCTAATACCAAACAGGCTTTGTCCTAAACTAGACTGGATGTGAAAAGGCCGAGCAGCAGAAAACTGATCAGCAGGAAACCAATAAAGAACTCCTCGTTCGTTCATGCTCACACACATGTACCGGGCTAGACAAGTACAGAGCAGTAGCCAGCTGAAGCAATCTGAAAACGAGTCAATGTCTTTGGGTTCTCAGGATGGGATGGTTGGGTACAGACCAGTAAGCTAAGGTGAGCGACCCTCCGTGTTGACACCAGACCTGGGACTCTCCCAGCACAAAGCAAGGTCCTCACCACGCCCCTCTGGCTGTTGAGCCCAGAGAAGAATGCTTTGCCTCCTATGGGCACTGGATAGTTTTTAAATACACCCAAGCAGAAGAGAAGAATAGAGCAGCCAGATTCCAACTGAGCCAACTCCTAGAGTTTAATTGACCTCCTACCCTAAAAGCCTCCAGGAAAAAGGGCTTGGCACAGCCAGGAGGACGGGTGGATTGGAAAAATCTGGGAGCAGGGACTTGATGGACTTGCTGGAAGGAAAAAAGGAAGGGAGGGAGGGCACGGGGGGGGGGGGGCAGGAGGGAGGAGGCTCCCACCGCAGGGGTGGAGGGGGCAGCCCGGCGTGCAGACACCTATGCAGAGCACCTGACAGGAGTCACAGTGCACAGTCCCAACCCAGGTGGCCCAGTGAGGAGCTGGCTTCCCGAAGACGGCTCTCAGACGTCTATAACCCTCAGGCAGGATCCTGGGCTTGGCTGAGCTTCAGAAGCAAGGCGATTCCCAGGAGGGAAAGAGGCAAAGGAGGCCAGTTCCTGTTGTAAAGAAAACAGTCTAGGGATGAGGTAAGTGCTTGCTTCAGGGAATTCCAAAGAGTTGCTGTCAGTGAAGTAAAATTAGCCCTAAAGTCCAGCAGGGCTTTTCATCTGCTTGGTCTTAGCAGGTGGTTCCTGGAGCAGATGCCCGTGACCTGAGCGTTTTCCCTGGGGCTCCCAACCCCACCACAGTGAAATGGGTCCATTCTGCATAAAGATTTTCACAGCATAAGCCCCTGCCTGACCAAGACCGCCTCCAGAGGACCAAGTTAAGAATGTCATATGTTCTAACCAGTTCCAGACAGTTACATCTAAAACTGCTTTTATTCCATTCCCCATAGGTTCTTTCTCAAAACTTCTATTAGTATCACGTTATAATAATCATGTGACACAAAGGGATCCTGCCAGATGGCCTCTGGGAGGCGCCTGCAGTGGGAGATGGAGCTCTCCCACCTTATGCTGGTTCACGGGCCTTGGTAGCACCCAGCACTGCATTCCAACTGCTAAGGGGGTGGGAGGCTTGCCAGAATCCACATCACTGCTCCTCCCAGCGCTCCTCCCAGTGCTGTGCCGAAGACCTCCTGTGTCACCCCCCTGGGGCTAGTGAGCCTCCCTGGGACACCCTATCTACCCTCTGGCTCCTTGTTTCCAGACACTGGGCCACACACAGGACAGCGCGGGTCCCCTGAAGACCAGGGAGCCAGGAGATCCTTCTCTTCTGAGCTGTGTCCTCCACCCCAGCCTTATCCTGCAGCCACATCCTCATGCTGTCTAGTACAAGGAAGAAAGCTTTCTTTAGCTCCTACGTAATGTGCAGCCTTGAAGACCTTGATCATCAAGCCCACTACTACCCGCATCAATGATCGTAGACTTTAGCACCAAGACTAGGGAACGTGGGCAAAAGCATCACCTCTGAACCATGAGGAAAGACAGGAAACAAGGTGGAATTCATGCACATGAACTGAGAGAATGTCACACAACAAGAATCAACAGAAAGACAGACCTAAAAAGTGCTCTCTTTATTGGAGCACCTCTGTACCTCTGTTTAAAAGCAATACTTTAATACAGTATGGTGGTACGTGCCTACAATTCCAGCTAGTCAGTAAGCTGAGACAGGAGGATCTTAAGTTTGAGGCCAGCCTGGGCTATAGCGAGAACCTGCCTCAAAATAAAATTTAAAAAGCAAAAAGGACTGGGAATGTAGCTCACCTGTAGATTGCTTAGAGGACTTCCTTGGCATGCCAAGCCTGGGTTGAATCCCTAGTGGAAGAAACACACACACACACACACACACATACACACACACACACACACACACACACACGTTTCTGGTAAGCATTGTTGCTACAATATAAGGCTACTAAAGGAGGTGGCTTGGCATTAAGAAAATTGATTCTGAAATTTAACAGTGCCAAACTTGTCAGAATCAAAACAGGGTCACTTTGTCAAGCCCATCCAGATATAAAATAAAATGAGGCAAGCCAGGGATTGTAAAAGAGGTCTAGTATGCACATGCCTGACCACAACTTTGCCCAAATCCCAATGGAAAGTTATAGCCGAAAAAATAATAATAATACTTGTGCAAGTACATCTGCTCTGTGTCTGTTCAATCCTGGACTGATACCACCCTGTGGCTCCTTGTAACCAAGCACTGTTATTTCCAATTATTTTGTGCAGTCATCTTCATTCTGCCTTTCAAAACTTCCCTTCGCTCAGCCTCCTGGAACAGCACCTGCACTACCACTGCCATTCCCAAGTAAACACCATTATCCCTTAGAGAAGAACCCTCTCTGTCTGTCATTCAGGGTAACAATAGCAACAGGTTGCAACAATACTGCAATTAGCTTGTTATTCGCTTAAGAGGCTGACACCCAGGTAACTACACTGCAGGCAAGACAACACATTGTGTCATTCACATAGTAAATCTTAGGAAAAAAGTGAAAGGAATGTTATCATTCCAACACTGTAACAAGCTTATAAACCAACTTTTTACCAGGCAAAGGAGTGAGGGACTCCTGCTCTTACCAGGCCTGCTGATCCTGCGCTCAGAAGAAGAGAATCAGTGCTTTCAGAACAAAAACTCTCAAAAACCTCTTCCTGGAAATATTTCACTCTGTTACTCCAGTGACTCAATCCTTGAAAATATTTTGTTCATCCCTGGTTTGCTGTTCTCCCAGGCTTCTTACCATGAAGAGGCTTTTTAAATTTTTCTCCTTTGCCAAGGTAAATCATGGAATCAGGCACCTGGGGATTAATACGGGTTACTGCATCATTTACCCCCAAAAGGATCAACTCCTCTCCCCACTTTTCAAAAGAAGGATGGAGCCTAATTATGGACTAAGCCAGTGATTCTTGTCTACTTGTCATCAAAAGAAAAAGAAGCTCCCCAATTTACTTGATAGGGAATGTAAAGGTAAAACTCTGTGTTAATTCAAAGTTAAAGATGTAAAATAATGAATGATAAATAAGGAAATGAAGCTCTCGGCATTTTAACAGCCTCACATGACATATGCAGAACAGCGAGGGGAAGAATTGAAAATCTAAATTTCCTTTGCAACTGTGCAGAGCTGGAAGGTGGCTGCTACATGCTGACCTTGTGATATCTCCCCATGTGAAAGGCCATCACACCGGCGAGCAGAATGCCAACAACCACACACACGCCCGCTACATCTTCCTTGATGAGTCAAAGCGCTCCTCAGGTATTTCTTGGTCCCTGATAGTGCAGGTTCAGGGCTGGCCGCGTGCTCGAGCATCACTTCTCTTTAAATGACCTCTAGAGAGTCCTTCGAGCTCTCTGATATTGAACTTTATAGGCTATTAATGCTGTTTCAATTATATCATTAGCGATTTCCCTGCACAGCAGTAGCACTTTTAAGAGCACAGACACAGAATACTGATAGGAAGTCAGCTTCTGTCCAGTTTCTGCCCTTTACTAAACAGCACAATTTTATCACTGAGGGACTCTACAGATGGGCAGACAGTCATGGAAGCTTTAGTCAAATGTCCCACAGGGTCTCTGAGACAATGTAAGGGAGCCTTCCTGATCCCCAGCTATCCCACAAGGGAAGGCCTGGTTTATAGAGTCCAAAAGGCAAGCTGCTCAGGCCTCCCCCACACAAATCAGCTGTAGCAGTAGCCTTGCCCCAGACTCCACGTGAGAAACCTCGCTGATCCGGGTTCTCCTAAGTTCCTCTCATAGCTGGCCACTCTGTCACTCTTTGTTGGGGTGGGGGGTGCTGGGGTTTGAGCCCAGGACCCTGAGCCACATCCCCAGTCATTCTTATTTTTATTTGGACACAGGGTATCACTAAGTCAATAAGCTGACCAGGCAGGGCTCAGACATTATCCTCTTACTACTGTGGGGTCAAGGGAGAGGCAAGAGTGGGTTTGTGGTATAGGAAGATCATTATTGAAGAAGAAAGGGTTTGGGTAGGCAAAATATTAGAACAAAGGGGCCAGGCAGAATTCCAGTACTTGACAGGTGAGACCGGAGAACCACCATGATTTATAGGCCAACCTGAGCTACATAATGAGTCCTTGTCTCCGGGCCAGCAAGATAGCTCATTTAGACAAGTGCAGGGACCAGGATTTGATCCTGGCACCACATGCTGCACGAGCCCTGCCCCCCAGGGCAGATGGAACCAGCCAGAGTCTTGGCATAGTGGCACATACCTATAATCCCAGTGCTGGAGAGGCTGAAAGCAGGAGAGTCGCCATGAGTCTGAGCTGCGTAGTGAGGCCCTGCAACAACCAAGTACATAAAGATAAAATAAAAATAAAAAATGAAATTTCAAAAGATGAGACCTTCAAATGAATACATTTTTAAAAAATGTATAAACACAGGTAAAACATTTAATATTTGCCAACATGCTTTTACAAAAGTAAATCTTAAAGTACTAAAAAAAAAAAAAGAGACCTTGTCTCAAGCGCATGTGCACACACACACACACACACACACACACACACACACCCCACAGAAGTTCCAGAAGTGCTTCAGAAAGTGTCAAGAATTATCGGATAAGTGTGTTTAATACCAGCAGGACTATTTGTGGGAACTAACAATAGCATGTCTTTTACTATAATAATTTTTAAGCTTTAAATGTTCACCATATATTTTGGCCATACCTTGTAAACTCCAGTTAAAATCCTGGGCCTGGTGTGCAAGGCCTTGGGCAGCTGGCGCCCCTGGGCTGGGATAATCAGCCACATGCCCTCCCTACCCTATCATTCCCTGCTCACTGGAGATGGAGAAGGGGAAGAAACCTGAAGCCACAGGTTACCACTGTCACACACTGTTGAACAGAACAACTTGTTCTTTCCCTGAAAATGGAACTAGGAACTACAACCAAAAACTACATGTGCTATGTGTTTACCACATAATTTTTTTAGAAAGCAGCACATACTAGGCCGGGGAGGTAGCCCAGTGGCCTAAGCACCAGCCTTGCAAGTGCAAGGACTTGAGTTCCATCCCCAGTACTGCATGCTGTGCTGGCCCTGCGCCGTGCCAGCCCCAAAACCAAGCATGGTGGGACACGCCTATAATCCCAGCACTAGGGGGGCTGAGACAGGAGGATCACTGCAAGTCTGAACTGGGTAGAGAACCCTGTAACGAACAAATAAATAAATAAAAATTAAGAAAATAGCACACATTGGACAAAAGCTCACCTTCACACATGACCCCCCTTCACCTCACTATGAAAGCAAATAGGGTGAACAGACTTCTCCTCTGCTTGCCTATGCCTGCTTCCCCTCTTCTGCCTGCTCTAACCAGCCAAGGGAGAAGGGAGGAGCCGAGTGTGGTGTTGGTCAGGAAGGACCCCAGGTGACCTGGTCAGACACCTACTGGGAATGTGCCTTGCATATGCCCAAAGGGCAGAAGCAATAGGAGTCCCCACAAGCTACCAGGCTTTCCCACAGGTACCATAGAGTTTGCTGCTTGAGAGCTTGGAAATACTCCACCAAGAAGCTGCTCACAAACACCTAGACCCGTCTACGGTTCTGGAGGAAGCATTGGCTGAGGTGGAGGAATGCTGAGCTGAACTAGGACAGAAGAAATGAAACTGCGAGGCAAATCTCTGCTGAGACACTGCCCTTCAGTCACAGTGCCAGGGCCACTTGCGCCACTCATCACAGTGGAGGAGGAAGGACACTCAAGAAGCCATGGCTTGCCCATGGGGAAGGCTCAGAAAGAACCCATTCTGTGGTCCAACCTCTGGCTAGGGAAGCAGGAGGTTGCTGTGGGCTTGGTACTGGCTGAAAGCAGGAACAATTCTACCACGGACGGTAACAGCCACCACTACCTGTGGCTTTGCTTTCTGTGGTCTCAACTGCCAACAGTCAACCAAGGTCTGAAAGTGTTAAATGGAAAACACCAAGCTGTGCACAGTGGCAATCTCCATATTCAGGGGACTGAGGCAGGAATATGGAAAGCTCAAGGCCAGCCTGGATGACTTAGTGAGACTTGCTTCAAACCAAATTAAAAGGTGCAACATAGTGGTAAACCGCTTGCCTCATATGTTTGAGGCCTTCGATACAATCCCAGTACTGCAAAACAAATAAATAACATTCCAAAAATAAGCAATTTCCATTCATACATCTAAAGTAACTAAAATAACTTTTATTACGCTATATTGTTATAATTGTTCTAGTTTATTACTAGTTATTGCTAATCTCTTATTGGGCCTAACTTATAAACTAAATGTATATATAGGGGGGAAAACATAGTCTATATAGAGTTTGGTACTGTCCATGGGTTAAGATACCCTCTGAGAACCTTAGAATATGTCCTGTATGATAAGGGGGACTCCTGAGTCTCAGTACCTCTCATGTGGGGGAAAGGATGGAGGTCAGGCGTGAGATGATGGGGAGGAAAGAAAGGCAGAAGACACAGAGAGAGAGAGCAGGCTCTCAGTTGTAATTTTCTAACGTCATCAGGCTAGAGTTATAAGGTAGGCATATTAACTGGCTGGTGCTACTATTACAAAATACTACAGACTGCGTAGCTTAAACATCAGCTACATCTGTCACATGTTTCAGAGACTAAAAGCCCAAGATCAAGGTGAGGCCACTCTGGCAGGTAAGGAAGTGAGGCCTCTCCTACTGGCCTTCAGCTGGCCGCTTCTTTACTGCAATCTAATCTACCTTTCCTCCAGGAGACAATACCTCAAGTATGTCTTCTCCCTCCTTTAATAAGAAGATGCCAAACGTATTGGGTGAGGACCCATCCTTACAGTCTCATTTTAATTTAATCACCTCTTTACCAGCAGTATAGCTCAGCAGACTAAGCGCTTGCTTAGGTAAGCGCAGCGGCCAGGGTTCAATTCCTGGTTCCGCATGCCGCGCCGGCCCCGCCTTCCTTCGGGTGTGCTGAGCCGGCGATGGAGTCCGTGCCTGTAATCCCAGCCCTAGGGAAGCAGGATGCAGGAAGATCACTGTGAATGTGGGCTGCATAGTGAGACCTTGTAAAAAAAAAATCCTAAAAAAAAAAAAAATCACCTCTTTAAAAATAGTCATGTTTCTAGGCAACTAGGGCCTCATTAGATACACTTAGGAGCACGAAAGACACAGGTCAGCCCCTATCAAGTCTGTTCACATTTTCTCTTTCTTCTTGATCAGTGTCAGTGGTTTGTGCCTGCACAGAGGGACGACAGTGTGAGGAGCAGAAAGAATGTGGCCATCAGCCAGGCCAGAGACTTCACTTCTAGGCTTGGGAGGCTGGAGCCAGTGGCTTCTCAGCTGTCACATCTTGTTTCAGGCACAGTGCCTTATGAGAACTGAAACAGAGGTTGAACCCTTCACATGCTCAGAACAATCTGAAGCATGAATTACAGAAACTGCCAGCTCCAGGTCTCTTCAGTAAGTTGATGTTGCCATTCTTCTGAGTTCTAAAATTATTAAGGTGCACCATTGAAAGGACTCTACATATATTTTTTGTATTTAAAAATACTTTTTGCAACACCCACATTCCTTATAATTATACCTGCTAATTTACACCAGAATTGTATTGGTGTGCTAGAAAGTCAGATGACTCAAATTTTAAAAAGGTAGCCATCAGCAAGCCAAAGGCAGGCCTGGGACAGACCTTTCCTTATTGATTCAAAGGATTTTTTTTTTTTCTTTTCTTTTTGTGCAGGGTCTCACTATGCAGCCTGGACTCGTAGTGATCCTCCTGATTCCTGCCTCCCTAGTGCTGGGATTACAGGCACACTGGAACTCCACCTCCAGCACAGCACAGCATGCAGTACCAGGGGTCCTTACTGATTCTCCATGAAAAATCACAGGGCTAGAATGTTGATCTTGGACTTTTAGCTGCCAAAACCCTGAGAAAATTAATTTCTATGGTTTAAGTCCCCAGCCTGTGTACTTTACTAAGCAGCCTACAAACCAATACAGCTCTATAATAAATAATGAGATTAAATTAATAATCAATAAACTTTCCATAAAGAAAAGTCCAGGCCCAGATAGCTTCACTCATGAAGGCGACCAAACATTTAGAGAAGAGCTAATACCAATTTTGACAAATTCTTCCCAAGAGCCCAGGGAATGCTTCCTAACTCACTGTGAGGCCGCGATTACCCCATAATCCTACAGATGAAGACAGCACCTAGAGTCCAGCATCTCTATGCAAACAGGTACAATAACCCTCCACAAAATATTAGCAAATCCAATCCAAAAACAATATAAAGGCTTACACACTATAGCAAAGTAGGATTTATCCCAGGAATTTTGTTTAACATTCAAAAATAAGTTAGTCAGAGGGCCGGCGAAATAAGCACCTGTAAGCAGGCGCAGTGGCCGGGCATTTGATCCCCTGGCCTGCCTTTCTGGCCCCACCCCTGGGGTACCCTGAGACAGGACATGGTGGCACGTGCCTGTAATCTCAGCACTTGGGAGGCTGTCAACAGGAGAATCACTATGAGTCCGATCTAGTAGTGGCCTTCCCTAAAATACAAAAAGAAAAAAAAAAGTTAGTTGGGCTGGGGAGGTAGCTCAGCAGCTTAAGTGCCTCCCTGGCAAACGAAAGGTCCTGAGTTCAATCCCCAGAACAAGACAAGCAAACAAACAAAGTTAATGGACTACACCATGTAATAGAATAAAATGAAACTTCAGTTATCTGCCCGAAAGATGCAGAGAAGACATCTGACAAAATTCAACACCACTTCATGATACAAAAACACTCACCAAATTGGGAACAGAAAGAAATTTCCTCAACCTGATGAGATCAGACTATCTAGAAAAATTTTCACCCAACTTCAGACTCAAAGGAGCAAAATTTCACCTTCTCTAGGTTGAAGAGGGGACAAGGTCATCCACCCTTGTTACACTGTCCCACAAACTACTGGAAGAATTAATCAAGGGAATGCAGGGAAAGAAAGAAAAGGGGCAGGTTCAACAGGAAAAAACAAAATCACGAGCCGGGCGTGGTGGCGCAAGCCTGTAATCCCAGCATTCAGGAGGCTGAGGCAGGAGGATTGTTGTGAGTTCAAGACCAGCCTGAGCTACAAAGTGAGCTTAAGGCCAGCCTGAACTGCATAGTGAGACCCTGTCTCAAAAAGACAAAAAAAAAAAAAAAGACGTCCATCTGCCAGTGACATAACCCTGTCTCCACATTCTCCTCCAACTTATAAAACAAGACCTAGGTAGTTGACATCTTTCCTAAAGACAAGGAGAAAAATTTCTGTTTTAAGGGCTTTATTTTCCTATCTTTTCTCCGTTCTCTGAATAAACACATCTCTTCTTATTTTCAAGTCCTCTGGTTTACCAGGGGCTGTAACAACTCAGGGGTTTCTCCAAGATGGGAACCCTGATTGCTGTCTTTGCTTGCCTAGCCGCAAGGGCTCCTAAAGGGACTGGTTCTGGGCCTGATGACATTCTCCTGCAAGCCTAGTTAGTGGAATGCTGAGGCAGAAGTCTCACAGTCCTGAGGGTACCCAGTACAACTTGGCTACTCAGTGGTACAACACTTGCCTCCAGGCCCTGGATTCTGTCCGAAGCACCGAAGTGCAAACTTGGCTTAGTGTAAGAAAGTGCAAAGTTTCATGTAGCATGTCTTCTTCTTCTTCTTCTTCTTCTTCTTCTTCTTCTTCTTCTTCTTCTTCTTCTTCTTCTTCTTCTTCTTCTTCTTCTTCCTCCTCCT
>PVKA01040412.1:0-18780 GCA_004027165.1 Ctenomys sociabilis | reverse complement strand
TAACTCCCTATGGTTGCAGAATGCTGGACTGTGTTGGATTGTGGTGTCGAGTTCAAGCACATAAGGTGTTTGAATGTCAACAGAGTGCCCACTTTTGACAGGTGTAGACAAAGGAAGGGTTGTAGAAAGAAAAAATCATCATGTGTGTGTATAGACAGTACAGTTGGGATAGATAACGCTGTGCTTCTACATAATTCTAGGAGAGGCAAGATCTGCACTAATGGTGGTTGGAAAGGATATTATGTCAGCTTTTAGTGCTATGGTTATCCACTGGGTAAATAATTATTCAATCTTTGATATAATTCAGCTGTATAAAAACCTGTAAATATAATATCATGTATGCACCTTGTACAATACCAAAACGTTATGAAAACAGTTTGCAATGTATTATTTCATCGACTCTGTATGGTTATGGTGCTTTGAAACTGTCTGATTGACATTTGTATTTCAATAAAATAAAAATAAATAAAAAAAAAGACAAAAAAAAAAAAGAAAACAATGTGCAATGTATTACTTATTGAATCTGTCCTACTAATTTGCTTTGAAATGTCTCATTGCTATTTGTTCTTCAATAACATTATGGGAAAAAAAGAAAGTTTATAGTTTTAGTTTTCCATTTATAACTATGATCTATTTTGCATTAAATTCCTAATATGGTGAGGAAAAACCTTTTTAATTTGGATGCCTGATTTTCTGGCATGGATTTTCTTTTCGGAAATACTCCAATAAAGCAAGAGGAGGCTAAATCTTCCTTTGTTTTTAAGTACTGTTGTTACAAATATGAACCACTTCCAAGTGCTTTTGGTAACTATTTTTTCACTCAGAGTACCATTGTGTTTAACATTTCAGCTCTGTATAAAGGCTGGTCAAACTTGCACAGTGGGCAAATAGTATTTTCTCTGGACCGTGTGGTCCTGAGAGGAGTATGCTCTTCGCCCATCCTTGGGCTGTGAGTTTCCTGGTTTAAGGGGCATCTTAACTGTTACTTTAGTGTTTTGACCACAGCTTACATGGATCACTAATGCCTTGAAAGGCTTATGTATTGAGAATTTGAATGATTAGAAAACAAACAATGACAAAGAGAATCAGGTTCAGACTTATTTTCTTATGACACTGTGTTATATCTTCGCCAGCAAGGTAGTTACTGCAAACCTCACTGTTGTACTGAGAAAACTGAAGTTCTTAATTCATCATAGCCTCATAATGAATAAGTAGCAAAATTTGAATAGCTAGAAAATAGCTCTTTGCTCCGTAGTTTTCCTTGGATCTTAGACTCTACTTGGTATCTCACTGTTCAGTTATTTTTCCCATTTATTAGCATCCCTTGAGTACAGGAAAACAGCTTTAAGGCTACTAATATCAGCAGTTTTGACTGAGTAGAATTAGTTGAGTTACACATAAAGTCATTGCAATGAGAGTGGTTTGCATATTTCTAGCTTCCTTGAACTTTATTTGCAACACCAGTACTTTATTATATCTTAGGGAATGAAACAAAGTACCTAATATATGTGGCTACGGTTCTCTGAAATTCATAACATATATCAACAGCTATAAAAACACTTTTCTGGAAAGAATTCCAAGAGATTGATTGTTGCTCTCTTAGGAAAGTGACCAGAAAAAATCAATCACAATTGTTTTATAAATATGCCTACTATGCACCAAGTTTTTGCTTCCTCTTTTAACAAAATTTATCCATCCATTAAGTCATAGACAAGTAAACAAAAATGAATTGTCATTTGCGTTATTTTATTAGTGTCATATGAAATTATGGCACGCTATTGACTTCTTCAAGAATATTTTACTTGAGAAGGCACAGTTTAACATGCACAAATCAAGATCAATATTGAATATGCATTAATTTTTTTCCAAAACGCTGCAAGGCAATTTTTCTCTACCAATCCCTTGTTGGTATTTATAGTTCTATAAAAAATTATCATTGTGACCAAATGATAGTTTAGCTAAGCTTTAATTATAAAATATAGATTGCTATTTGCATTGCTGCTTTGCATCCCAGATTTATTTACTAACCATTTATTTTTTCACTCTTTGCCAAAGCAAGTCTAAACCTTTGGAGCATTTTTGCTGACTCAGTTTATTTCAATATCACCATGTTCCCCCTTAGGGACCCTTCCTAGTTTAGGGCTTATTAGTTTTTACCTCCAGTGGCTATAGGAGATTCTCTGATTTATTCTCAAACCTAGTCAATCGTGTGACATGAACAGTTACTGTTAGCTTAGAATCATTTGCAGAGGAGTATAAGTATAGTAGTTTAAGTTTTTAAAAAAATTCTATCATCTATCTATCATCTATCTATCTATCTATCTATCTATCTATCTATCTATCTATCTATCTATTTGGTATAGGT
The DNA here is from genome assembly GCA_004027165.1 of Ctenomys sociabilis. Taxonomy (NCBI): domain Eukaryota; kingdom Metazoa; phylum Chordata; class Mammalia; order Rodentia; family Ctenomyidae; genus Ctenomys; species Ctenomys sociabilis. The sequence continues at coordinate 16,415 of PVKA01040412.1, read as the reverse complement.
CTCACTTCACAGCTCAGACTCATAGTGATCATCTGGTCTTAGTTTACCCAGTGCTGGGATTACAGGTGTGTGTCACCAAGCCCAGTTTCAGTGGCCAGCATCATGGGGGTGGGGCTAGCAGGGCATGCAGTACTGGGGACCAAACCTGGGTCCTTGTCTTTGAAAGGCAGGTGCTCAGACCACTGAACTATCTCTCAGCACAAGTAGTAATTTTTTTCTCAACAGAAACTTCCCTTCAGTTAATTAAGCAGATTGGTACATTTTAGGTATACATACTGATCACATTCATGGGAATTCGTACCTGTACAGGATAGAACTTGAATCTTTTTTTCTGATTCCCCTATCTTCCCTTCCACCTTTCCTCCCCTCTTTATGTATAGAAGTTTTGTTTTCACTTTTTTCCTGCTTTCTCATTTTTTTCTTTTCTTTTCTTCCCTTCCCCTAAGTATAGTGATTATGCATCCCAAATTGTGCATCAGTTTCGATGGTTTTATGCTATCTAATGTTCAATTAATTAATTAGTTCCTATATCCTAGACATCAAGTGCTCTCATGACAGCTGGTCCCCATGATACTATTTTTTTTCTCTGTTGTTGATGAAAACATAAGAACACGTTAACTTAAGCTAATGTAGCACATATTTCCTTTAAAATTCCTTTGTGTCTCATTCCTATCTTAAATTACCTTTAAAGGAATATATTGTCATCTTTCTCTCAAATGTGGTTTTTAACATGTCTTCGATGAAAAAAATTTCTCTTTGATTCATTTTCTCTGTTAATTTAAAGTTCCTGAATACTACTTAAGATCTTATTATATTCCTAAGTATGAATATATTTAGATAAGCAATATATCACCAAAACATCCCAGCCCTATAAACAGTCTTTTTTTTTTCCCACAAGGTTTCAGTTTGTAGTGCAAGCTGGCCTTAAACTCCCTATGTATCCCAAGCTATCCTCCAATTCACAGCAATCATCCTGCCTCAGCCTCCCAAGTTCTGGGATTACAGGCATGTACAGCCATGCCTGACATATAAACATGTTCTTAATTAGATACTGAGTTGTCTACGAGGGCAGGAACTATTTTTTTATTCTAATTATCTGCAGTTTTATATATAATAAATCATTCAAAAAAATTCAGCCTGAAAATAAATTTGTTTTTTTCTAAGTTCTGTAGTTTATATCATGGCCCCAAGTTTCATGCAGTTTTCTCTTGTTTCCATACTTTGTCTTCTTCCAGGGACATGAACACTCTAAGAGGGCCTGGACAACTGGCCCTGACATGATTCTTATTTTGGTTTTATTGAGTAAAAAAAAAAAATCTCCTGAAAAACTCACCTATGACTTGTCCATTCACATGGACAAGTGATCACATGCCACATGTTTGCTCAGAGCAATCTGAGATTATACACAGCTTTTCTGTTCCTTCATATCAAATTGCACACCACTCTCATCTTCATTATAGTTTTCCCACTTTTTTTTAAATAAAAGTTGATACTCTTTTCTTGATTTCTATAATTAGACTTTTTTTCGTAAGTGTGTCTTCTTCCCCGCTTGTAATATTTCCAGAAACTTCTTAACATTCATATTTCATTAACCATTTTCCCTACCAGACAGCCATTCAAATCTTATGGTTTCAAACCACTCCCTCTTTGCCGGTGATTTACCAGCGGAACATTCAGCATGGCACGAACTCACTCCTGAAGTCCAACCCTGAGGATTTAATATCTCCACTAGGCAGCCCTTGCCCCACAGGATATAACATGTCCAGAGATCAAGGTCATCCTTTACTCTGAGTTTTATTCTGCCATTGTGTTTTCTACTTTGAAAGGTGCCATCAATAGTCCCGAGATGAACCACAGCTGAAACCTTGAGAGTGCTCTCAGAACACACAATTTGTTACAAGTCCTAGCGCTTCTATTCTCATAGAGTCTTCCGAATGTTTCCCCGATTCCCTCATTATTTATCAATTGGAAGTTTTGAAGCCACCCTGAAAGTTCTTGTCTTTGGTTTCTTTCTTTTCTCTTCTATTAGGTAAGTTTAAAAAAAAAATATTTTCCTAAAATCTGCATGAATTTCTTAATTCCTAAAGAATTTCATTTAAATTCTTAGCTTACTATTCAAGCTCCTGGTGGAGCCTGGGTCTCGGGGGACACCTCCTCCCTCTCCCAGTCCTCTCCTCCTCTCCCAGTCCATTCACGGGCCCATCTGCTCCCAGAGTATCTTATTGTGGTTTCCGTTCTTTTACCCTTGGTCAAGTTTATATCTCCTTCATCATCTCTTATTGCAAATTCTCTTATTCTTCCAGTTCCAACTTAATTTAAATTCCATGTATTGCATAAATGAGAAGTATTATCTTCCTTGTGTAGTTCCACTTATCAGTTATCCATATATGTTTTTTTGACATGTACCCTTTTTCCTTTCTTTCTTTCTTTCTTTCTTTCTTTCTTTCTTTCTTTCTTTCTTTCTTTCTTTCTTTCTTTCTTTCTTTCTTTTATTGTGGTACCAGGGATTGAACTCAGGGCCTTGTGCTTGACAGGCAAGTGCTAATTCTACTGAGCTATCTCCCTGGCCCTAGCATGTACTCTTTTTCTATTTTGCACTCTACATTTATGTCCTCAATAGATATATCTTTTTGGAGGCAGGATTAGAAGTGGCATTTATATACAATGTGTGAAGGATCAGGGAGATAGCTCAGCAGACTAAGCACCTGCTTAGGCAAGTGCAAGGACTGAGGTTCAATCCCTGGTACAGCCTGTGGGTCCCACTCTGGGGGTGTGCTGAGCTGGCAATCAAGAGCAGAAGTACTGGTGCATGCCTGTATCCCAGCGTTATGAAGGTTCAAAACAGGAGGATCAGTATGAGTCCAAGTTGTATAGTGAGACTCTATACCAAATCCATAAATTAAATAAAACAGAACAAAGTGTATGTATAATGTGTGATCAGAAAATCACCATAATTTTAAGTGGCAGTGATGACAAAATAATAAAATTGATTGTCCTCTTGAATCTCTCTCAGTCTCTATCTCTATCTCTACCTATCTCTATCTCTATCTCTATCTCTATCTCTATCTCTATCTCTATCTCTATCTCTATCTCTATCTCTATCTCTATCTCTATCTCTATCTCTCATCTATGCTCAAGGGCATCAGCAACATGCCTAGTAAGTCAGAGCTTAAAAAGGTCTGTTTACATGCACATACTGGAGGAGGGTTTTTTTGTGGTATGAATTTCACAAGACATAATAAGGATTTATAATTAGGATCAAATGCAGTGTGTGAGACCTCTTATGGCGCCACAATGCTTGCATACTCTAAATCAATGGTCTCTGCCTTGGCAGCAGGGTCCTCTTTTGTGTCATCATTTCTTCATGGACAGAAAGGAGGGAGAGTTTCTGAGAATTCAAGCACATTATGTTTATTGTGCCCTTTATTTCTATTCCTATTACATTAGATTCTCAGGAGGAGCATGAAGCCTTCATCCCTGACACACACACAGCTCAGGGCAGCTGCAGGCTCCTGTGGGACTCTGATGTCCCACTGATCTGAAAGGAGGCTGAAGTTAAGTGCTCATTAGAGCATGGGAATGGCTGTAAATACAGACTGGGCCTAGCTGGCATGCCAGCCGCTCATGCCTGCGGTGTGGCCAGGTCCTCATGGGCCACAACGGTCCTGGTTGGCAGCCTGAGGATGGGTGACCCTTGCCCTGAATATCAGCTACTTTGCTTTTCTCATTTTTATTAGTTTATTTGGAAGCATGAGCACCAACATGGCAAACATCATCTTCTTTTAAAATACTCTGATGAGATGACTGAGTTTGAAACTAATTTTCATGCCTTGTTTTCTCTAGCTCTGTTACTTAAAGGAAGTTATTTTTATTTTTATTGCATTTTTAGGCAAGTTTCTTTCTACAGGGTGCTCAGGGTCTCACTACTAGATCAGACTCGTAGTGATCTGCCTGTTTACAGCTTCCCAAGAGCTGGGCTTACAGGCGTGTGTGCCACCACACCCAGTCTCAGCCTGCTCCAAGGGTGGGGAGGGTGGGGCTGGCATCGCAGGCCTGGGGATTAAACCTTGCCCCCTGCACCTGCTTGCAGGCACTTTAATCTGCTGAGCTATTTGGCTGGCCCTTTTCAAGCAAGTTATTTAATCACAAAGTTTTCCAGTTCCTTATCTATAAAATGGGAATAATAATAAAAACTTGTTTAAGGTTGTGAGGAATGCACACACTACTTAACAAGGGACATCAAAACAGTCACATATTATGAACTCAGAACTTCTGCCTTTTTTTTTTTTTTAAGGTGACTATTGAACTCTTTAGGAGCTACATGAAGATTGGAAATACTGCTTTTAAGATTAAAGTTTTCTTTTGTGGTGCTGGGTACTGTCCCAGGAGCACACTTATGGTAGGTAAAGCTCTCCAATGAGCTACATCCTCTGTATAAGATGTAGGTTGTAAGTTTTGAAATAAAAAGTTTAGGAGAAGATATTTTAATTCTTACTTTGGGGCTTTAATTTTCTATAATATATATCTGCTCATTCATATATGAGCGAAATAAATAATGAATTAAGAAATGTAATATTGAATGGGATCATGTAACTCACAAATTGAATCTTTCATTAAGAAGTTAAGAAGGGACAAAAATGTCCTTCATTCAAAAATAAAAGTTAAGAATTTGGAAGACCAACTTTTTGGCCCTGATAAAATATAAGTAACAAAATCGGCATTGACTGCATGTGCATTTATTCACCAACTCCCTTCAAAGTGGCGGACACCTAGGGAGGTGCTGGGAATAAAGCTGAAATGTAATGCTGGCTCTCAAATAATGACTTGGCCATGAGAAAGGAAGAGAATCATTTACCTGTGCTTGAGGTGCAGAATAGTCAGTGCTACAGTGGAAATGAGTACAGGGGCTACAAGGAAGACACTCAGCCTGTGAGGAGAGGGGCTGCCAAGGCTGACCAGTAAAGTGCAAGAAAAAGTGGACTGGACTAATGAGGTAGGGGTTTTCATGATGAGAGTAATGTGATAAACATGGGTGCTAATATGGCTAGGTTACTGAAGGTATGGGGACATAGTAGGAAAACAAGCCAGAGGGGAAGGCAGGGTACCAGCTCAGGCTTTTCTTTCTGTTCTTTGGAGACAGGATCTCCCGATGCAGTTCAGGTTGGCCTTGAATTCACTTTGTAGCCGAGACTGGCTTTGAATTTGCTGCCATCCTCCTACCTCCATCTCCCCAGTGCTGGCATTATGGGTGTGTATCACCTTGCCAATCTTAGCCAAGAAAATTTTAATCTCGGGGAATCAAGACACAGAGTGGTTGGCAGGGGTTGGATTTGAAATATACCCTCCAAATTCATGCATTGATGATATTGTCTCTGATAAGGCAGTGTTCAGAAGTGGTGCCTGGATCGTCTCTCTAAGCTCATGAATTGATTAATCCTTTGATCAGCCATTGGGAAGGAATGGAACTTTCGGAGGTGAAGAGAGTGGGTCCTGGGAAAGTGCTCTGAGGTGGGGCTTTGTCTTGTTCCCAGCTGCCCGTCCTCCGTTTCCCTCTTCTTCCTTCTCCCTGCCTTGCTCCTCTCCTTTCCCTCCCTTCCTGGACACCATTGGGGAGCATCCCTGGCCCCTCATGCTCCTTGGCATGCTGTGCTGCTTCACCCCTGGCTCTGAAACTGTGAGCCAGAATAAACCTCCTGTCCTTTAAGTTGATTTTCTGATGTACTTTGCCACACCAAGGGAAAGCTGTGATTAAATGCACAAATCTGGAACCTACCTGTTCAACTGTGAGGAGTACGCCAACAGGTTCGGTCACCTGATAGCTGTGTATTAAATTGGTCTGCTTCTCAACTCTAGCCCGAGTTTCTTCCTTATAAAATGGGCAACATAACAACAGTCACTTCGTAGGCTTTTTGTGAGGATTAAATGCAACAATATGCATAAAAAGTGCTTTAATAAATGTTAATGATCACTGCTACACTAGGAGAGCTATTGGCAGGGCATGATCAGGAAGTTTGTATCAGGAAGGGCTTTGTCACAGGAGTTTGCCAGTTTGAGAGAAAGAAAGTGAAGCGGCTCATCAGGCTAGAGGCAGGAGTGGACACTGAGCCAGAGGTGCAGAGATCCTGGCTGGTCAATAATAATGAGGCATTTCCCTGGTGTGACACCCAGGGCAGTGTTAGAAGAAGTGTGAGGGAAAGTTCAGCCTGGGCTTGCTGTCGAGCAATCAGCTTTGAGCTTTGGAAGGACAGTGGGGGTAGTGGAGGAGACTGCTATACACAGTGGTGCACGCACAAGCTTGAGAGCAGAAACCCCAGGTAGGAAATCATTACAATGGCTATTAGGACTACGATAGCAGCTGAGTAGTTACCTGAACTAGTAAGTGTAGAAGACTAAGTATGCATACGGACTGCGTTTGGTGTAGCGAGTGAACTGGGACTAGTTTTCCTGGGTTATACAACAGTGTACTGTCAAGACAGGCTACGGTTTGTTTTGGTGACAAGAAATCCCAAAATATTAGTGATTTCTTAACACTACAGGTCTAGTTTGCTTTTGTACAAATTTCAAAGCAGTTCAGGAGACTCTTTGGAGCCCCTCTTCTCTGTGCTGTGACCCAGCGAGTCTGGGTTCTCCTGTTTTGTGGACTTTCAGTCATCGATGAGGCAGCGGCAGAAATGAGGCCTTGAAGCTCCAGCTAATGCACGTCTTCCCAGGGCCGACCAGCTCCTGCTAGTTTTAAAACTCAGTGGCAGAGCAAGCAGCAGATGTAGAAAACTATCTTAGAGGAAGGAAAGTATGTAATACTGAAATATTGAGGCATGATATTTAGAAAATATCCATCTGGAAAGTTTATGTTTTTAGAAAAAATAGATTTTTCAATACTTGTACTTATTTTTTCTTCTTTCTAATATACTGTGTTTGATAGTTTTTAAAACCTTTAAACTATTGGGGCTGGTGAGATAGCTCATTGGTCTCAAGCACCTGATTAGGCAAGCTTTGGCAAGCTTAGGCAAGCTTAGGCAAGTTTAGGCAAGTTTAGGCAAGTTTAGGCAAGTTTAGGCAGGTGTAGGAGACCACATGCAGAGTTAGCTGTGCCCCAGGGCAGGCTGAGCCAGAAAAAACAAAACAAAACAAAACAAAACAAAACAAAACAAAACACACAACAACAACAAAACTCAAACAACCAAAAACCAGAAAAACTCCCCCAAACTTTTAAACTATTCCTCAAACTTGTAGGGACTCTCCCTCTATAGCCCTTGGCTTGCTTGGATTTCTGTCCACAGACTCTAGCATGTTCTGTCCTTCTGGGTAGCTTTCTGCTAGTTTCCTGAATGTGAGCGAGGAGTTTTGCTTTTTAGCTCTTGGCTTTAGTGGACCAAGTATGTTGAATTTCATCTCTTGGGTAATAGAGAGGGAAGGAATGTTCAGAGATCATGCAGTATAGAAATCACTTGGCAACTGAGTAAAAGTTTATTAATTTCGCATACATAAGAGAACAGCAAATCTGTCTTAATGAGTAGTCCTAACATTGAGTATTCAGGCTGAAATGCAGTTTTAATGTCTTACAGAGAGTGCATATAATAAACTAAGCTACAAATGGATAATATATAAAATCATGTAAGTTAATGAAAATATGTCTTTAATGTACTGTATGGTAATGTATCAAAAATATGTCTTTCAATAATTTCTGAAGTACTCTAAAAGTCAAATTCATGAGCTTTTAGTTTAAAATATCTAGTGCTAAGAAAAACAGAGAGAAATTATTTTATAACTGTTGCTGAATTAGAATCACATGCTTCATATTAGACCCACAGATTACAGGGAAATAGACATTTGTACTCTATTTGGTCCTGCTTTGGTTACTTACATGATATTAAGTTATGACTCATTCTGTGAAATCCAATGTCTAACCATTTTCATATTAAAATAATTTTGAAATAAGAAAAGGGATTCTTCATTAAAATAAACAAATGAGCTATGAAAACCATGTATGGTCCAGATACTTCATTGCAGCCTTTTGGAATATACTACTGGCACTCAGGTATCTATCAGTACAGCTGAAGTGTGAAGAATTACTGGTCCTTCCCCTTTGATTGTTTAATGTCGTACACCATTTACTGCCATAATCTAATAATGTCTAGGTGATCTATGGGGCCAGTATTGCCAATCAAAAGTTTGAATGGTACATATTCATACAACACCCTGCTTTTAAAATTCTCATCTTTTTTTTTTTTTTTTTTAATGTATTTAGTACAGGGTCTACAGGGTCTCATTACACAGATGGGCTTGTAGTGATTCTTCTATTTTCAGCCTCCCAAGCACTGGGATCACAGGTGCACACCGCTGCTCTCAGTCTTAGTCCCCATCTCAGTGTGCCCTGGGGGTGGGGCCGGTACGGCACACCTGGGGAGTTGAACCCCTTCCCTGCACCTGTCTAAACAGGTGCTTTAGTCTCCTGAGCTACCTGGCCAGCCCTCATTCTTTTCTATAAACTCAATCTTCTTTCCCAAACAGTTTTCATAGTACAGTACCAACAGATGGAAGCCAGGCTTTGTGTGGTTCCTTAAGGAGATTAACCGGCAAGAACAGTATCTATACCCAGAAATGTGTTGCCGCAGCATTGCTCAGTAGATTTGAAGATGAGCATATTATATCCTGGAGTCTAATTTAAAGTGCCCATATTGATCTGACTCATCACTTATCGCTCTCCTTTCCTCCTCACAAACCCCCACTGAGACTTCCGAAACATTTTTAGATAATCTTGGAAATTCATGGTGAGTCAGAAGAAAGGGAAGTTTACAATAGTTTTACCTTACAAAAATGTAAATTTGTTCAACCTAATATTTTAAAAAGAATGAATGTGTTTCCTGTACTGGAGTCAGGTGAATGCCCTGTGAGTTTGTACCCATTATTTCATGGGACAGACAACAATATTGGTGCTGTAGTTCAACACTGCAATTGTAGCAGTAAATGCTATAGAGCATTAAAGAAACAAGAGTGAAGGCGTAGCAATCCTTCACACTGCACGCTTGCTAATAGTAACCTATTGCCCTCCCCAGCATTAATGCTGAGTTTAGGTGGGAGGGAATGTGTCCTGCAGGCTCACTCCTCTCTTCAGGGGAGCGAGTGAGTGTTAATCAGCCGTGGGCGGGATGGGTCTAAGGGCAACGCTCTCTTGGCCAGTCGGAGCTCATCCAGAGAGCGAGCCCAGGCAGTTCCAGCCTGATTCCTTTTAATGTCACAGTTCATTTGCAGAACCATAACTGGAATCAAGAATTAAAAAGCCTTGTATAAAAGTCAGTAACATTAAACCTTTAAGACTCATGTTTCATGTGTCATAAAAAGTCTATGAAAGGATTTTATATTCTGTACAGTGTTTTAGCACTTTCAATCACTTTTTTTTCAGTATAACTTTTGTGAACACTTTTATAGCCTCTAAATGAAAAACTAAACTATGTGTCATTCAAAAAAACGTTTTATGGATCACAGAATTTAATAAAAGTTCTGCACCATAACAAGTGCCTGATAAACCTTTATTAAAATTCATTAAAAATATTGGAAAATATTTTAACAGAAATTAGACCTCACATTTTGGTAAACATGACAAATCGCTCTTCAAAGAGTCTACTTGTTTATCACATATGCAGATTCCTCAGTGGTGAAATAATGGAATATGGGAACATAGGAACAAATAATCCGCTATTCAACACTGGGAAAATATTTCTTTGTATTTGGTAGGGCTAATCCTCTTAAGTTTCCTTTTTTTGCAAAAATCTTCAGTAATTATGAAATATGTAGTGGAGTTTAAAAGAATGGAAAATATTTTTGAAAAAATATATTACCCTTTGTTTCCTTATATTAGACCTGCCGCAGAACAATTACTCAATTGCAGTTCTTAGGGCCAAGAGTAGAGAAACTTTTTAAGTGTTTAGGAATTCATGCTCTTAAATACATTTTCTTTGTGCTATTTTTTTTATAGAATCATGTATATTTAAAGACCCTAGAACATTGTGGAACCAGTGTATGCACAGTTCTACTTTAATATGTCTATATGCTTATATATAATGATACAAATATACAAATAAGACACTTAAGAGGCTAAAAACCATAGATACATGTATACATTTACATAGTTTTATAAATATAGGTATGTGCTCACCCAAGAGGAAACTGAAGTTTTGGAAGGGACTGTTATTTTAGAGTGTTGGTGTTTTCAAGGTGTGTGCGTGTGTGTGTGTGTGTGTGTACACGTGTGGGTGTGTGTAGATTTGAAAACCCCTATGTGAGAGCTCATCTATTCTAGCTGCTTGAAATTAAAAATGGATTTCCACTGCAGCACTCCTAACACAGTGGCCAGGCATCTTCTACTGTGCTTGGTCCTCTGTCTGTGGGGTCCTTTATTCCAGGCGGGAGCGTATCTGGAAAAAATTTCCAGGACTAAAATTGAACCCAGTTGAAGAACTGATACGGATGTGATTTTACTTAGCATGTGGCAGTTGAACCATCATGGTTTTTAGAGCCCAGATAGGTTTCCTTGGATTCCATACAAGATTGAAGATTTTTGCTAGTGAATGTATTCATAATTTTGTTGGTTTTAAAAGCCCATCTATTTTACACTAATATCTCTTGGTGACCTTTAATATATCCTCATAACACCTTCGATGTCAGCATGGCATGTCTCAGTGGAAGAAAAGATCTAGAAAAGAGGCAGTATAGGATGATTCATTCTATTTTCTTCATTTAAAAAGATGAAATAACTTTGGGTGGATTATTTGTAGAGAAAACATTCAAGGTTCACAATGATTTCAGGTAGCATAAACCTAACCTATTCTGCATTATGTTCTAAGTTTCAATGTTAATGTCTGTTGTCTTGACAGCAGCCATAATTTATGTTTTTAATTATACTTTTTTCAGCTGTAAGCTCATATTGTTTCTTTACAGTAATGAAGTCACTAGGCAGCAATGTCATTGTCATAAAGTGATGGGACATAATGAGAACATGATTGGAAAAAAATCATGGGCAGAGAATGATGCTATATTTAAAGGTGAATGGGAAAAGTTCTGTAAGTAAATGAAAACTGCAAAAAGTATAAAGAAAGATGTATATATGGCTAAACCAAAAAAAAAAAAAAAAAACCCTTAGCATTATTTTTTACACTGTTGTGTCTGCATTTTGGTTTTCAGTTGAAATTATAGCTCAGCAGCACAGCACCTACCTAGCAAGTGCAAGGGCATGAGTTTGATTCCCAGTACACACACACACACACACACACACACACACACACACACACACGACCAACTTACAGTGAAGCCTAACTCTTTGGCTGCCAAACAAAGATAGCTGCATCTTTTAAAAACTTTTTATATACCCAATATATATGTATATGTTTTGATACATAATAACAGCAAACATCTTGGAAATCTGGTTATATACATTATCATATATATTTATATATATATTTTATAAGTATTTTTATTTCAATTTATTCTTAAAGACCTTCAGAAAAAAAAGAAACTTTCTTGGAAAATATTTATAAACACACTGCCAAGAAATTTTTTCTTTTCTTTTTTTTTTTTAGCCTTCTTGAGACAAAGTCTTCCTGTGCAGTTCAGTCTGGCCTTGAGTACACTTTGTAGCCCAGGCTGGGGTTGAACTTGCAACAAACCTTCTACCTCAGCATCCCAAGTGCTGGGATTATAGGTGTGTGCTACCATCTCCACCAACAAAGACTTTGGTATTAAGCAGTGATATGTGTGCATCCCTGTTTATAGCAGTGTAGTTTGTCATAGTTAAGTCCTGGAAACAACCCAGATGCCCGTCAACTGAAGAATGAATACGGAAGATGTGGTATTTTTATACAATGGAGTATTATTCAGCTCTAAAACAGGATACATTTGAGTTTTTTGTTGGTAAATAGATGAAACCAGAGAAGATACTCTTAAGTGAAATAAATCAGACCTACATATGCAAACATTGTATTGTTTCCTTAGTATGAGAACCTGAAAGAGTCTGAAGGATGCAGTAGATACTGGGAAAAGGGAACGAACTTATTCAAAGGGAAAGAGTTGTGAATTGAGAAGGACAAGAGAAGGGGTGGAGGCAGAGATTTATCTATGTACGTAAGCAGGATGGTTTGGACAACTGTACTGTGCATTTCTGCTGGTCTATGGAAGGAGCAATTGATACTTAATTTGTTTTATCTCCTTTTTTCAATTGTTCGTACTTTTTCTTTCCTTAATGTCTTATGCATTTCTTTCTTCTTCCAATTTTACATGCATATCTGGTAACGTGAATAACTGGCGGAAGACAACACTGTGGATCACAACAAATATAGTGAAATTCATATTACTTTTTTTTTTTGTCTTTTTGAGACAGGGTCTCACTGCAATTCAGGCTGGCCTAAGCTCACTTTGTAGCTCAGGCTGGTCTTGAACTCACCAATAATCCTCCTGCCTCTGCCTCCCAAGTGCTGGGATTACAGGCATGTGCCACCACACCCAGCTTACTTTTTTTTTTTTTTTTGGTGGAACCAGAAATTGAACTCAGGCCCTTGAGCTTGCCAGGGAAGCACTTATTCCACTGAGCCATCTCCCTGGCCCTCACATTATTTTGCTAAGTAAAAAAAATCTGTATATATATATACTCATGCTGCATTTTTTTCTTTTGTTTCATTCTTTTTCCTCGAGTTGCTTGACTGTTTCTGCCAACTATATTTCTGAACACTTTTTCCAATCTTCTATCTTCTTTCTATTGTTCTAGCTTTTCAAAATTCCACTCCAGTTTGTTCCTTTATATGCTTTAGGAAAAGTCTCCTTATTATGTGACTTATACTATTCTTTTGCTTAAAATTCTCTGCAAGTTTCACCCTGATTTCAGATAAAAATTAAATATGGTATGGAGGCCCCTCATAACTTGGCCCTTATGTGTGTGGCTACTTAAGATTTTATTTCATGGAAAATTAATTTTTCACCATAGAAGTATAACAATTGACATTTGCTGACCATTTACCATGAGCCAGAGGCTTTGTAAAGCATTTTGCTGGCTTTCCTACCATTTTTACAGGTACTCTTACTGGTGTCTAAAATAAAGAGACTGATGACTTCCACTTCATTTTTCCTTAGCAGGATAAGATATCTATCTCCTCTCTGTCAAGAACAAGGGATAAAATAGTGAATATCAGAAAACAAAATCTCTGCCTTCAAGGGTCTCACATTCTACTTTTGTTCCCAAATAATCAAATTGGTGACTATTGGTCCACAGTGAACATGGACATTTTCTCTGCTGGGAGGATGCACAGGAAAAAAGTTGAGTTTGCAATGGAGGGATGGGGTGGAGTGGGCTAGAAGGAGATGGAAAGCAGAGTCTGTGCATCTCATTCACTCAAGCTGAAAAATACTCAATCTGAAGTAGCCTGGGGAGATAGCTCAGCAGCCTAAGCATCCGCTCAGCAACTGCATGGGCTGGAATTCAATCTTGGGTAGTGTATCCCATATTGGCCCCGTGCTGGCCTTGAAACCTGGCATGATGGGGCATGCTTATAATCCCAGTGCTGGGGAGGCTGAGGCAGGAGGATCACTGAGTCCAAACTGTAGGGAGACCCTGTGTCAAAAATTAATAAGTAAATAAAGTAGCCTATCACCTCAGAGGAGGTGTGTTTACCATTCGACAGTTGCACCTACACAACTCCACACTGGGAGGCCAGTGGCCTCCCAGGGCATCTTATCTTTGTTCCACACTGCGCACCTGCCCATCAAAACAGACATCTGAGCCTACTGTACCACAAAAGCACCCTCAGCACACCTACACGGTTACAGCAGTATTAACCCAACACGGACTCTTAATAAACCACACATGGGCTCTCTGGTTATTCTGGAGAAACTCAGGTGTGCCTGATACCTGCTTCTGTTCAGTTACCTCCCATCTGGTTGCACCTAAGGGTGTTGATCATGTATTTCTTTGACCCTACTTTTGGGCTGTACTTGACACCATGGCAGAACCACAATGCATACAGTTCCCTGGCCCTTGTGGAGCAGGAACTCTGAGGTATAAAAGGAGTATAGAGTCTTAGACTCACCATAAAATCTTACACCAGGCCACCTCCACCCAACCTTGTATCCCCTGGCCTCTGTTCACTAAAGTAGTGTGATGTTACTGAAGGCCATGGAGTGCCTTTCCTGACTTTGTCCACAGTAGAGGACCAGGGACTAGAGACTAGGCACCCTGACGTGCTCTCTGGTTCTTCTTGCCACTGCCATCTCCCTTGACAAAGCCTCCCCTTTCCTCCACATTAAATCCTAAAGCCACTTCCCTAGGTTGTCCATCCATGTATTGGTCCATTACACTGAGATGTTTCCCAGCACACATGTGGAGCTACTGCGTGAGCTTGATGACAGCTGTGACATTACTGTCTATCTGTTTTTCCTCCTAGGTGGTGAACTATGATGGACGGGGAGAATGTGTTCCTTTCCCGGTTCCCACAACCAATGGTTGATGTCTACCTTAGTGCTTTTGTCTTTCTTTTCTTCTTAGTTGCTTACTTGCATGTGGTTAATTTTGCTTATTAACTTGGCTAAGTTATGATATACAAATGTGTGTCAAATGCCAGTCTAGAGATTAACTGTGAAGGTACTTTTAGATGAGATTAACATTTGACTCTTGATTAATGCAGAACACCCAGTGTAATGTGGTGGGCCTGGATCAATTTATTGAAATCTTGAGGTGAAAAAGACAGAGAAGCACTGAGAAAGAAACAGTTTTGTGGCCAAACTGATTTTGCCTTGCTCTCCTGCCAGCTGGGATACTGAATAGAATTTGGGCCTGTCGGTCCTCACAATCTCCACTCATGCATGCACACAGTCACACAGACACACACAGGCACACACACACAAACACACACACACACACACACTTCATGAGCTCTTTCTCCTTGAAGAGTCCATATCATGCACCAGACTCTTGCGCGACGCAGCTCCTCCATACATTCTGAGCTGTGGATCTTCACCTGCATCACTGCCTTCCTCTCATCGCTTCACCTCTTACCTCTTTTAGCCACTGCGAAAGTTTCTGAACTTCAGTTGTGTACTTTGGAGAATGATTTGGACCATAGACAAAATACATTTTCCCTTGTGAAGATGGCTTAAAGATTAATCCCAGGGAGCAGTGCAGAGCTTCTTTAGCTCTCTACTGCTTGGATTTGAACCCTGGTCCAAGGTGTGAGCATGTGGTCTGGAGTGAATTACTTCTCTCCTTGATTTTCCAGTTTCCTCATCTCTGTAAAGGGATAAAATAACTCTTCTCTTATCGAACAATTATGAGGGCTGGGTGAGTTAACAATTTTAAGGCACTTGCCTGAACTGCAGTGAGAGCTAACAACAAATACTTGTGACATAAATAGTAATTTTATAGCCTCCACTTTAAGCTATTTAAGTATGGCTGAGGACCAAACTGGATTTGATAATAACATTCATCATTGTGTAATATATTCTTAGAACAAGGGAAAAGAATAAAATTATTTTTGTTTTTTTCTAACTATAACCATCACATATTTTTATCTCAGAATATGGAAATACAAAGACATAAGGAGAAAATTAAAACTTCTTTACTTCAAATCCACACATCGGAAACTTGCAAACAGGGTCTCGCTATGTAGTTCAAATTGATCGTAGACCACCATGCAGTCAGGCTGGTCTTGAACCCATGACAACCCTCCTGCCTTAGCCTCCTGAGTGCTTGGATTACCTTGCTTAGCCAGGAGAGAACATTTTAGGTTTGGTGGGCCATTCAATGTCTGTTGCAATCACTCCACCCTCTTGGGACCTTAAAGCAGCTACTTGAGTGGTTATCTTTCCATAAAACTTTATGTACAAAAGCAGGCCTTGGTCGAGTTTGGTGCCTTAGGCCCCCTGGGCTGAGCCCTACTCTGAGCTGTTGCTGACATGTCAGTTTTGTGTGTAGTCAGTGTAGTTCTGCTCTTCCGTGTGTATGAGGTGCACATATTTCAATATTGCTGCAAATACGAACTCAGTCTTGCCTTTTTACTGAATATTCTTGTTCCCAAACTAAAAAATACCCTTATTTTACTTATGTATACATAATTAAATTTTATTTTTAATGGATTAGTTATGATTGTACATATTTATGGAGAACAGCATGATGCTTTTGTGCATGCATAGGTGGTATAGTATCGAAGTAGATTATTAGGAATATCTATCATCACAGTTATCTTTTTTTTTCCATTTATTTTTATTTTATTAAAATACAAATGTCAATCAGACAGTTTCAAGACACCTTAACCATACAGAGTCGATGAATTAATACATTGCAAACTGTTTTCATAACGTTTTGGTACTGTACAAGGTGCATACATGAAATTATATTTACAGGTTTTTTTTATAGCTGAATTATATCAAAGATTCAA
>PVKA01040411.1:0-18786 GCA_004027165.1 Ctenomys sociabilis | reverse complement strand
TTGAGACATGTTCTTGCTAAGTCACTCTTGCCAAAGCTGGGCTGGAACTGGGTATCCTTCTGCCTCAGCCTCCCAGAGTTCTGGGATTTCTGCATGCCTCCCTTCCCCCAACCTGGCTTTCTTCCTTTTCTTTTCTTTTTGTCTTTGTGAGACAGGGTCTCATTATGCAGTTCAGGCTGGCCTTAAGCTCACTTTGTAGCTCAGGCTGGTTTTGAACTCACAACAATCCTCCTGCCTCAGCCTCCCGAGTGCTGGGATGTGCCACCACGCCTGGCTTTTTCTTCCTTTTCTTTAAAGGTGCTAGGAAATTATACTAGGTCCTTTGTGGGCACCCCCGGTTTCTTAAGCCAGCGGAGGGGACACCCTGTGCTCAGGAATGATTTTGTACCGGGGTAAAGGCAGGCCACGTGGCCTCAGTGTGGAGAACAAAGTATGGCGATGGCCTGGCTTGAGGGGACAGGACGGTATCATCTGGTTGGAAAGGATTGAGGAGAAAAGTCTGATCAACTGTGTGAACAATCTGAGAGAGCTGGAGGGGCGGCCCGCACCTTCTGTCCTCCTAGCACTTAGCAGGCTGGAGGACAGCCGTGAGCTCCAGGCCAGCCTGGAGAAGGTAAAGCTCCCAGCAAAGCGCGCCCTGCCCCTCAGACAGACCACCTCAGTCTGCCTTCCCTGGGGCGCCATCCCAGCTCCCAAGCCTGTCACTTCAGGGTGACAGCTGCTGGGCTCACTTCCACTCCCCTCACCCCATGCTCTGGGCTGAACCCCTGGGGGGGGGGGCGAGCTCCTCGCTGGGCTGGCTGTGAGCACTTGCAGGCCCTGGTGCTGCTGCCCTGTGTACGGAGCCCCTGGTCTCAGCACTGAGCATGGGAGCTGAGTCGCAAAGGAGTTAGGAGAGCTTTAGGGGAATAATGGGACAGATCCTGGGCTCTAACTCACAGGGACCTTTCTGCCTCAGCCACCCCAACAGGTGTGCTACCCTGTCTGGGGCAAGTAGAGTAATGTCATCAGCTAGGGACGCAGTCGGGAAGTGAGGGACGCAGCAAGGGAGCAGGTGAGCACCAGTCACTGGCTTCAGCTAATCCATGATTTCCGACTGGAGAAAGAGCAGAGGTACTGTGGAAAGGGGCAGTGCTAATCTCAGTGCAATCTCAAGCTGCTCATGGTTTCCCGGGAGGCCTGCAGGCCCAGTTTGCCTCAGATTCGCCCACAGGTGTGGTTTTGAGGGTCTCTTCTTTTGTGCAGACTTCCCCATGGCCAGTCAGCTCTGACTGCCTCATTTCTATCTAACCTGACTGTCCATAGTGACAGCAGGAATGAGCATTTCCCAGGAGCCTCGAGAGATGGCATGGGACACGTGTTAGCTAGCAACGGCTGTGTTCAAGATGAAAAGTGGGAGAGTGCTTCTGGGACTCAGACAGCACCCCATAACTCCGCGGGCTGTGGTGTGGGTCTCCTAGTGCTGCTGGAAAAATTCAAACTCCAGTTGCCTGGTGGCTCTTGTTTTTCTTTTGAGCAGCCAAGCTTCCTTTCTTGGCTGAGATGGGTCATCAAAGCTCAGACTAAAGGCCGCACACATTTTTCTTGAAGCTCTGCAGGTTGGAGTCCAGTGTGACCATTCTTAGGAGAAGACATCCTGTCCTGGAGGCACTGGGGAAAACGTGTTCCCCGATCCCAGAAGCTGACCGTGGCACCAAAACTGTCTGTGCCTTCCGCCTCGTCGCCTCCTTCCGCAGGTGTCAGGACCCCTGGAAGACTCACCAGGATGAACTCAGCTCCCCACGTGTCAGCCACTTCTGAGCTGTGAGGGAGCAACGCCAGCTCCTGGGATCAGGACCAGGGCTGTTTATAGCTAGCCTGTCACCTCCCTTCCAGCTAGCGGCATGGGCTCACACACCGGTGAGTGTCACTCCTTGACTTCTGGAGCCTGCGTCACCCAGGTCCAGTCTTGGTGCAGACCGGCTCCTAGTCAGAGCGCTGTCTGCCAGGAGGTGGCTGGGTGCCCTACACTTCCCCTTCTGAGCCTCCCACAGTGACACTTGCCCAGCCATGGAGGCCGCTGAGCTGGACACCCCCAGCACTGTTAAATTAGGGGCTCAGTTTCTAACATGCAAATCTGAGGATACATTTAGACTTGAGAAGGCAAAACCCGCCCAGCATCCAGGAGAGAGATGTCCCTGATGGGGGCCAGCGCCACCCGGGGGCACTCAGAACACCCCAGCTTCCTCTTCTGCTACTTAGAGAGACACAGTTACACACCGCCACTCCTGGCTGGGTGAACAGTTTTGCTTTTTAAAAAAAGTTAAAACTGTATCAGAAACATTTGGCAGACTGAAAACCAACCAATACAGGGCTGGTGAGATAGCTCAGTAGACTACAGGACCTGCTTAGGCAAGCTTAGGCAAGTACCGAGACCCCCATGGCAGGCTGAGCCAGCCACAACAAATACATAAATAAAAGAAAACAAATCAAAAATCACCCCTAGGCCACTGCTGAGGTGTAGAAAATGCTGTTTTCATTAATTTGCCAGTGATCAGTCC
This sequence comes from Ctenomys sociabilis, assembly GCA_004027165.1. NCBI lineage: Eukaryota > Metazoa > Chordata > Mammalia > Rodentia > Ctenomyidae > Ctenomys > Ctenomys sociabilis. The sequence goes on along the minus strand of PVKA01040411.1, from coordinate 16,246 downwards.
ACTACCATGATGTAAACTGGTGCTAGCTACATTGCCTAAATCAGCGATTCTCAAAGTGTGATTCCAAGAAAGGTGGAAGTAGGGACCCCTGGAAAGTTGTTAAGGCGCACATTTTTAGGCCAGCTCAGACTTTCCAGGTTGAAGCCAAGGCTGGGGACTGGCAAATGTATTTAACAGCTCTCCTGAACCAGCTGTAATGCAGTTCTTCCATCTCACCACGAGAGGGCACCAGCAGGCTGTGGTTTTCTCCGCAGTAGCCAGCCTGTGATTCGCTGAGGACTCGCGAAAAAAGTTAAATAAAAAATGACTGCTGATGTTTTGGAAATTAAGGGCTAACTTTAAGTACCAGCGTGCTTGGACCAAACTTGACTACCATCCTAGATGCCTTGCAGAACCGTCGGCCCCGTGTGTTTCAGTGGTGGCAGACCGTGCCTGACAGTGCTTGTTTCGTTTGAAGCATCATGGAATGTAAAGGCGTTGGAGTCAGAAACTGAGGTGTCGCCTGAATTCTGTACAGGGCAGGAGACAGCTCTGGACAACTCTCGTGGCCTCTTTCCCCTTCCGGCTCAGGCAGTCACTGACTCCCTGCCACCTGGCGGGTCCCCAACTGCCCTCCCTCAACCAACATCTTTTTTTTTTTTTTTTTTGTATTTTCAAATGAGCCTCCCTAGGCATAATTTACATATAGTAAGTGTACCTATTGCAAGTGTTGGGTCAGTTTATTTTTCTTTGTTTAATTAGTCCTTCTGAGAGAGGATTTTGCTATGCAGCTCAGCTTGGCTTAGAACTCACTTTGTAGCCCAGGCTGGCCTCAAACTCGAAGTGATCTTCCTGTATCAGCCTCCCGAGTACTGGTGCAGTATAAGTGTGCTCCACCAGACCCAATTGGTGAGCTCAGATTTGATGAATTTTGAAAAATGTAGCCTCCACGTCACTGATTCTTTTCACTATCAAATACCACTTTTATTATGCTTAATTTGCTTTTTTTTTTTTTTGAGACGGGATCTGGATTTGCAGTTCAGGCTGGCTCCCAGCTCCCAGCCCTTCTCCTGTCTCAGCCTCCCAGGGAGTGCTGCGATTACAGGCATTCACGGCCATGCTCACCTTAAATTTTTTTTTTTTTTTTTTTAATGTCTTTTTGAGACAGGGTCTCACTATGCAGTTCAGGCTGTCCTTCAGCTCACTTTGTAGATCAGGCTGGTCTTGAACTCACAACAATCCTCCTGCCTCAGCCTCCCAAGTGCTGGGATTACAGGCATGCGCCACCACGCCCGGCATCACCTTAAATTTTTAAAATTAAAAAAAATTAAGGCATACCATTATTCACAGAGCTCTTAGTCTAGTTGTATTTCAAAGGCTCTGATGATGCGAAATTTGAGGGCCTCCGGGCTTCTGTGCACCCTGGGTGCTGTCCAGCTGGACAAGAACCCACGTGCGCTTCAGTTCCTGTACTGGATCAGGCCACTGTCACCGAGTGGACGCCGGCAGGTAGATGAGAAAGGCAGGGTTGGGCCGCAGGTGGGGCTGAGGTTTAGGGGGAAACCCCTTGGCGCAGTGACTCGCATCCTCCTCCAGCTCTGTCCTGGTCTTCTGGGCCTTCTAGGCCTTCCCGTCCTCGGGTCTGGGTCCTGAGCTTCCCGCGGGTCAGGGCCCGGCCGAGCCGGCTTCCTGCTGCCCTGGGACGCTGCAGCCCGGAGGTCCCTGGGCGCCGGGAGGTCGCGCTGCAGCGCCTCTGGACCTGGGGTCCGGTTTCCTTCCCTGTGAGCGTTGTTATCCGCGACTTGGCTGTGAACACGACCTGTATTCTTTCGACAATCCAATGCGGGGCACTGAATGTGCTCTAGGTGCTGAGGTCGGGCCCCCGCTGGCCAAGGGCCGGAGGGAACTGCGGGGGAGGGGCGTGTGGGGGAGGGGTGTGCGGGGGAGAGGGGCGTGCGGGGGAGGTGGAGGGGCGTGCGGGGGAGGGGCGGCGCTGGCTGGCGCATGCGCAGAGCTCATCCTGGAGCCGTCGGGGCCGTGTTCGGAAAGAGGCTGCAGCGCCCAGCGGGGCCGGATCGGTTCAGCTTCTGGTGCGTCACCCTCGGGGTGGCTGTGCCTAGCCGCGAAGAGAAGCCAGAGGAAATGGCTTCCTCCAAGGGTTGAGAGACCAGAACAGGTCACTTGCGGAGGCGGCGCTAAGTCTTCGAGGCCCGAAACGCCTGGCCCCAATGGCTCCACTACCTCGTGAGCTTCTTCTTCGTTCCCCGAGGCAGGGGCGTGCCACGCAGCGCAGGCTGGCCCTGGGCTCACGCTGGCCGCGATCCCGATCTCGCAGCGATGCGCCTGCCTCGGCCTCCAGAGCGCTGGGATCACAGGCCTCGCGTCCGCTCTCGCCCAAGGCGCGGTCGCCTCTCTGCGGCAGGCGGCGCTGCTTCCGCGGCGGGGCACTGCGGGGACCCCTGGGGACCCTCAGTGCGCAACCACCAGGCCACCGCGGTGAATGCAGGCGGAGGCGACGGGTGCAGCGCCGCCGAGCGGGGGGGTGCGGGGCGATGTTCGAGGAGGTGTGGCGCGGGGGACAGCGCCGGCTTTTGCTTGCGGCTTCCGGTTTGCAGCTGTCGGCGATGTGGTCTGAGGCAACCGGGAGCTGGCGCCACAGGAATCTTACACGCCCTCCTGCAGTGTGTTGGGGTGGCAGTGCCCGCAGCCCTGGGGTGCTGTGTGACCCGCTGTGTAGGAGACACCTGCAGCACATCAGGCCGTGTCAGAGACGTGATCGCATCACAACAGAAGCCCAAAGGGCAGGACCCAAGCCACGACTGCTGGACGCCATGTGCCTGGACAACAGCTTTGCTAGTTCAGAACGAAATCTGATTCCCGCGCGGTGCCTCCCATAGCCAGGAGGCTGAGGTAAGCGGGTCACCGTGAATGCAGGGGCAGCTGGACTACAGAGCAAGCCATTGACTCAAACATACAAACATAACCCACCAAAGCCAGGAGTTGGAAAGTCATTTGAGGGTGGTTTTGGTGTGTTGAAGTCCGTTAGCAGAAGTGCACTTGGATTATGTCCCTGGGGAAGATAAGACCGAGGAAGAAACAATGGCCTACATCCTTCATCTGCCTTCTGGATGAATACAGAGTTATTGTTTGTGATTTTGATTTTGATGTAAATGTAAATGTGGGTTTAATAATTTTTTCATGGAGAACCCTAAGGAATCACTAATAGAATTCAAAACAGGATGTCTCCTTTCCAAATCACTGCAGAAGATAAAAGCAAGTACAGCCGTCCACAGGAAAAGAAAGTGAAGTAAAAAAAAAAGGAACAAAGGAATTAAAGAAAAGAATTTTAAACACAGATACTCAGAATGAATTCGGATGAAGCCAGGCCATGCACAACCAATAGCAAACATGAACAATCCAGTTGGGAATGAAAGGCGAAGTTGCTTAGTGCAGAGATTTTAAGCTAATACTTCACAAGTACATGGAAATTCTTATTTTATTTTATTTTATTTTATTTTATTTATTTATTTATTGAGACAAAGTCTTGTTATGTGGCCCAGGCTGTCCTTGAATTGGTGGTGATTCTCCTGCCTCAGCCTCCCCAGTGCTGAGATTATAAGTGTGTTCTACCATGTCTGGCTCATACCTAACTTTAAAAAACACACACACAAAAGAGAGCCTCAGCTGGGTGTGGTGACACATCTGTAATCACAGCTTTCAGGAGGCTCAGGCAGGAGGAAGAAGAGGAAAGAAAGAAAAAGAAAGCCTAGGCAAAGCTGTGAAACATAAAAATAAAGCAGGACTGGAGAAAACCCATTTTCCAGGAGGTGTGTAGCACAAGGAAGCAAACACTGGCAGTGGCAGTGGCGGTGACGCCTCCATTTCCAGGCACCAGGGGGCCTGTGTTCCTCACCTCTCAAGGCAGAATGTCCGGGAGGCGCTTGAGCACCAGGCGTCCCTCACCTGCCTGCCCTCCAGGCTGCGGCTGCGGTCCCATCTTCACGGGGCTGAATGGAGCAGTGCAAAGCCACACTGTCCCGGAGCTCCTGTGTGACAGGCGTGGTCCCTGGCTGGTGCTACCAGGGTGCAGTAACCTAAGAGAAGGGGCCAGCAGGCAGGACCTGAGGGCTCTGGGGAGAGCTGGGGAGCCCTGGGGCCTCCAAGGCCCACCCCTGCCATGACTCACTGCCTGCCCCTGGCTCCCAGTGAGGACACCACCGTATATGTAGCTGTCAGCCCAAATCCACCTTCTTCTTCACAGGTGGGAACCTGGACATTCTGTCGCAGTGACGGAGCTGCCCGACATGGGGGGTCCCACTCCACTCTGGTGCAGGGTGCTATCCTGTGTCCACAGCACATCCCTGGGGTGGCCTAGATCTAAAGGTCTCCAGGATGCAGAAGGTGACAAGACCACTGGGCGCTGTATTCAGCTGTGGACCACTCCACTGAGAAGCGCTCAGCTGACAAGCCTGGAGGACGTGGAGCTGACCCAGAGAGGGGTGTGCTGGGCGTGGTGTGGGTGCATCTGCTCCTGCTCCTCCCTCTCTGCTTCAGGTCACCGTGGTGTGAGCAACCCTGCTCTGCCAGCCCCTTCCTGCCTATGAGCTGGCGGCTCCAGACTGGACCATGAAAGCCTCAGCTAACCTCTTCTCTCTTGAGTTTGTGGGTGCTCTTTTGGGTGTTCTGTCCCAGGAGAAAGTGCCAGAGACACTCGGAGCAAGAAACAAGACTTTGGCATTTTAGGCCACTGAGATTTGGGGCCGCTTGCTGCCTAGGTGTCACTTCTCGTAGCTCATACACCCTGAATCCCTAATGTGCTGAAGAAACTCCAGCCAGACTTCAAGAGGGTGAGGAGGAAAACGTCAGCGCATTTTTCAGTGTCCTCATCAGTCTTCAGTGAATCATGGATAGGGCAAGGGAAGAGTTAAGGGGAATATTTGCAGAACTTTAAACGATGTGAACAGGCACTCTTCATTTAAAAAAAAAAGTTTTGCTTTAGTGCATGTTTGCAGCCCATAGCGGTTCCATCCACGGGGCCAGGGGCTGGAGTGTGACCATGATGAGTGCCACGTGTGGCTTCACCACGTCTGGCTTCTGTTACCATTCCCTCCCCTCCCGCTTCTCCACCTGGAGGCGCTCGCCTTCTTTTCAGAGTATCCACGTATCCTTTACAAAATTGCTTCAAACTTAGGAATTGATGACTTAAACAGGCAGAAGGTATATAAGCACTGAGCCCAACCTCAAAAATATGAATTCAGCCAAAATTGAGTTGCACTTGTCAAGAGAAAACATGGAAAGTATATTATAGAGAGAACATCAAGTTGAGAAATGCCACGGGCTGAAGCTTTGGGATTGGACATGGTCATGCTCAGAAGCGAGCGTTCAGTGGTGCGTTTAGAGAATGCAGAAAAGTGTTACAGAAGCCAGTATGAATAACCTTTCAAGCAATTAGTATCCATAAGATAAACAGATTTGAAAATAACAAAGTAGGAGTTAACTTAAGAGCTTGTATACTGGTATCTTGAAAAAATGTAAGCCGGGTGTGGTGGCGCATGCCTGTAATCCTAGCACTCAGGAGGCTGAGGCAGGAGGATTGCTGTGAGTTCGAGACCAGCCTGAGCTACAAAGTGAGCTTAAGGCCAGCCTGAACTGCATAGTGAGACCCTGTCTCAAAAAGACCAAAAAAAAAAAAAAAAAAAAAAAAAAAAAAAAAAAAAAAAAAAAAAAAAAAAAAAAAAAAAAAAAAAAAAAAAAAAAAAAAAGAAAAAAGAAAAAATATAAAATCACCAAGCTGAATGACTTTTTCACATATCTAATGGGAGGAAAGGTCATTGGAGCTGTGTGGCCCAGGGGATGGCCACAGCAGGCTGTCTGCCATCTGGCTCCTCCCAGGAACATGGCCAGGGTGGAGCTGCCCCAGTGGGACAGGGGTCTGGAGAAGCTCTGCAGAGTGTGAGGCTGCAGGAGCCCAGTGGAGCCCCTTAGTCTGGCTCAGGACTGGTAACTGATAATGACAAAATCCCCTGGGGAGGCGAATCATGAGCCCCGCAGTGAGACAAGAAGGTGAGTGCGGGCAGAGGGAGAATACAGACAGGTGCTCCAGGGTCACCCGGTGGCCTCTGTCCAGGACAGAGAGCATCTAGCAGTCAGCTGCCAGCCCAGGAGCACCGTGGACTGTTGTCCCTCACCAGTGTATGGGGACAGGCGGGAAGGACAGTAGTAGATCTGCTCACCACGGGCCTGAGAAGCAAGCTGAGTTGGCCTTGGGAGCTGATATCGACCACACTCAGTGCCCAGACCCCATCTTTGAGGAGGGACCACCAAGCCTAAGACGCAAGACCACTTGTGCCAGTGACTCCTTCACCTGTCACAGCCTCTGACAGCCCATGTCCCCAACGCCTGCTTCCGGGAGGGAATGCCAACCAGAGCTCAGCAGGCTCAGGAGAGGGTAGTACACTGCTCCCCATACCTCCCTGCCTGGCATTGCACCCCTGCGGCACTCTGCCTATGCCACAGCTCCTGTCAGAGGGCCCCTTGAGTCTGCTGTAGTGGGGGAGCCTTAGCTCCCTGCCCTTGGCCATATGTTTCTTCTCCTCAGCTGCCTGGACCACTGGGAATGCTCCTTAAATCATCTGCATTAATATCTGAATTGAAGCCTACTTTATTGATTTAGCAGCACTGGTGATTGAACCCGAGGCCTTTGCACTAAGCTACAACTCCATCCCCTTTTCTTTTTTATTTGATATAAGGTCTTCCTAAGTTGTTCAAGGTGGGCACCAACCTGCAACCCTCTTGCCTCAGCCTCCCAGAGCACAGTGAAATCGTAGGCCTGCACCCCAGAGCAGCTGCTAATGGTGCAGAGGCCCAGGCTTCAGCTGGGCTTCTCCATGCAGCCATCTCCAGTGACTCCTGGCTGTTGTAACCCCCCTTCCCCCATGGGACTCAAGCTGTATGCTCCCGGGCAGTTCAGGTGGGACACACAGGGCCGGAAGGCAGGACCCAGGCTGGTGGCTGGGCGCTTTGGGTTAAGATCCCTGGAGAATCCTGGGGGTCTCTAAACATTGCTGGTTGCTCCAGCATCTCTGATCTTCATCAGCTTTCCTGAACAGCTAGCTCTGCAGCTGGGACCATGGTGCCCAGGGGCCAGGTGTGGCTGTCAAAAGAGGCCTGGAGGCCCCCTACCCCCAGGCTGAGGCAGGACCCCAGCTGCCTGGGAGGGTAGCACTCGCGGCTTCAGCCAAGGATCCTGGGTTCTGGCAGTTGGACTCTGTCCACTGGAGAGGCCTTGGGCTCCTAGGAGTAGCAAGCCATCTCAGCAGTGCAGCCCTTGGTATTAGGGATCCCTTTCTGCTCTGATGTCCCTTCAAGGGGTGCTCAGCATCATGAATAGAGACCCTGGCAAGGCCTGAGGGAGGCAGCCTCCTCTCACAGACAGAGACCAGGTCTGCAGCGGCCCAGGGGGTGCGATAGAGTGGGGGAGCCATGTCCAGGACTGGCGGGGACCAGAAATGAGCAGCGGGTGAGCAAAGATGCCAGCCCTCCTGGGTCTATCCAACCTGCCACTTGAGAACAGAGGCCCCAGGCTGGGGAGCTGGCATCTCCCCCAGCAGCAGCGCTGCTCTGGAACTCTTAAGCAGGGCCTCGCAGCTCCCAAGCCACCAGTGTGAGTGTCCCCAAGCCACCTGCTGTCACCAGCCTGAGGCTCTTGGGCCCTTGCTTCCCCCTAACAAGGAACAGAGCACAGGAAAAGCTGCCTGGAGCGTTGCTAAACCAGGAGGAAGGGAGATGATTCTTGAATTGTGTAAAGGTTTCCCATGGGCTTTCCGAAGACATTCTAACCTAAATTATGTACATAAATTTTAAATCTTAGTTCATAATTTCACATTCAAGGCTCCACGGAGCTTAGGAACTGTGATTGTTAGCAGCTTCAAGCAGAGAATAAAACCACAGACCCAGTTACAAAGCAGACGGGAAATCTGAGGGCATCTTCTCTATCTGGGGTTTGTGGCCGCAGCTCCCAGGCAGTGTTGGTCATTGTCCTTACCCCGGACACTGCCCAGCACCATGCCTCCTAGGTCCCAGGCCTGGGTGCCAGTCTGTCTTGGGGTGATGCTGGGATGGCAAGGCTCAAAGCTCCTCTCCAGAGACCTCGATCTCAGCTGGCTTCTGCTAAGGTCTGAGGGGGCGGAAGCCGAGGACCCCCACACCAAGCCAAGTTTGTTCATGACACTGGCTGCCGGGAGGACGGGGGTAGAACATGGCTGGCCATGGACAACTTCTCCATGCCTGGTCCTGTGCTGGGAGATGCGGCTCTGAGGAGCAGAGTGCACAGATGGGCATGTTTTTGTTTTTTAAATGTATTTAGTGCAGGGTCTACAGGTTCTCACCACACAGGTCAGACTCGTAGTGTTCCTCCTGTTTTCAGCCTCCCAAGCACTGAGATGTTGCAGGAGCATGTCACCACACCCAGTCATAGTCGCAGTCTCAGGGAGCCCTAGGAGTGGGGGGCACAGGCGTCTGTGTTTGTACCAAGGTCCCCATGGGGATTCTGCTACAAATAAAACTAGCATTGGGACGCTGGCGGACAGAGACACTTGGAGATGAAAACTTCTTCTTTATATTGTCCCTCTACCTCAGACTAATTCCTGAAAATACAAAGAGCTAGGCGTGGTGCTGCATGCTGATGATTATAGACTCGGAAGGCTGAGGCAGGAGGACTGCCATGACGTCAGGGCCAGCCTGGGTCCTGGTGGACCTGTCTCCCAATCCATCAATCAATCAACCGAGGAAATAAAGACAGTTTTCAAGATGTTCATGGAATGACTTTTTTTTTTTTTTTTTACATTTTTCAACTAATTATAGGACAAAAACATTACAATGATTGGCTTCTTTCATTTAGTTACATAAATAAAATTTTTATAAATATCTCTTTATAAACAATATAAATAGCTTTACAACATAAATACATTTATGCATGACATGAATTTACAAACAGCAATGTTTTACAGCTGGTTTTGTCAGTCTCTTAAAAACCGTCCCTTGCCGTCAAGTCGGTGTAGGTGTGTTTCATGTATATAATATATATATATATAATATATAACTTTTTATTTTTCATTTCCAAGAAAAAACAATAAAATCATACCCTCCCCACCCCAAATAATAATAAAACAGCTGGTGTTGTGTATTCCCAGTACCAGGGGAAGAAAAAAAAGAAAAAGAAATGTAAAAGCCACATCGCATTGGGGGTGTTTCCAGACGCCGGCGGCTGGAGACCAAGGATGACCTCAGTGTGCAGAGCATTCCCAGTCCTGAAACAAGAGGACACAGCACGCTCAGTTCTGGGACCTTGGCCTGTGGGGCATTTTTAGAACTTTCCTCTCCTTCCTGCAGCAGGAGGAGCCTCTGGCCACCATCTTGCAGTCCCCTGGTGAAGGCCGTCCCGGCAGAGGAGGACCCTTCTTGGGTCTGTCTCTGTGGCCATGGCATTAGTGTCTCCTGCACAGGTGGAACCAGGATGCAGCCAGGCCTCCTTCAGGCTCTGCCTGCCTATGGGCCATGCCCTGGGCCCATGCTTGGTGCAGCCTGGTGACACAAGGAGAGGGACACCAGCCCCTACCACTTATTTATTTATCTATCTATTTATTTCTGTAACACAAATCCTTACTTCATTGCCTGCCTCTGATCAGTGTATCTCCATGCAGGGATGGAGTATAGAGATGTCTGGGGATTCAGGGATTCTGACCTTGATTTCCTAGTGGCCCTGGTTAGCTCTGAGTATGGCTCTCCTCACCCATAAAATGGATAATAGTCACCTCCCAGGGTAGGCGCTGGGATTGTAGGAGCCTCCTGTTAGCCTTAGGCACTGGCCGGGTCACAGCTGCTGCTCAGGGGACAGCACTTCTTTCCCTCATTGGGGCCCCTTGGGAGAGGGCAGAGGCTGGCGCCAGCTGTGGGCGGGCAGCCTGGCTGGCCTTGGGGTCTGGGGGGACCAGATGATGGATCAGCACTGCGCTCAGTCCTGGCTGCAGCTGTGTGGCCGCCCTAGGCCCAAGCACGATGTTCTCCCGCCCAAAGGCCAGTGCATGCAGAGGGACAGCAGCCTGGAGCAGCTTGGTCAGCTCTCCCACTGCCTTCTTTGGCTGTTCCATGTGTCTGAACAGATGACTGTGATGTTCTAAGGCCCAGGGATAGAGTGTTCATTGAGGTTCCATCTGCACCCAGTGTCTGTCATTAGTATTTTATAACCAAGACCTATAACCACTGGCGACAGTCATTATGGCGGTGCTTGGAGCTGAAGTCACTCCAGAGTGGAGAAATGGGCACAGCCTCAGAAGGGCTTCCACTTGCATGGAAAATCTACACTGTCTCTCTCCTCACTTCACCTGGGGAATGCAGGCATCACAAGGATGACCTGCTGTCCCACCAGGGACAGGCAAGAGCAGCACGGGAGAAGGCTAAGGCTGTGGGCATCGGGTGCTCATCCAAGGTGAGCCCTTCCAGGGAGCTGGCGACCTGCCCTTGCCCAGTGGTGAAGTCTTAGCATCTGGATTCTTCCTACCCGGCATCTCCCGCCAACCATGTGGGCACCCTGGATACCCAGCCTAAGAACAAGGCACCTTTGAGAAGTGTCATGGACACTGACCCAGAGAAAGCCTGCTTGCCTTTGTGTAGGTTCTGAAGTCCGAGCTTAGCATTTAAATCACAAGCTGAAAATGTTTTCTCGCTCTTCATTTCATTATCGTTTCAAGACAGGAGAGAAGAGAGCAAGTACATCACAGGGGTAGTCCCCAAGTACCCGTGAGGGCAGGGGACAGGTCACAGGCAACTAAGCCTCTGCAAAACTGGGAAGCAGCACAGGCTCCCCAAAGCTGGTTGCAGACAGAGGAAGGGGATGCTGAAACTGGGCAGGCAGCAGATGGTAGCAGGGCTGCCAGGCCATGTTGCTCCTTTGGACATTGACAAATATTCCTCAGAGCCATGCTCACCTTTGGCCAGGACCTGCCCCACAGTTGGTTGTGAGTTAATAAGGGGACAGGAACAAGGTTACAAATCGGTAGTGCCTACCGTGAGACTGTGCAGTAAAGAAAGCTTGGGCAATGTGCTGGAGGTATTGCGCCCGCCCATCAGCATCTCTGCCTGGGTGCAGCAGGCTGGGTGTGGGACGCGTGGTGAAGCAGCCTGGCTAGCTAGGCAGTGCTGGGAAGCAGCAGGCCCGACCCTAAGGCAGCATCACCGTCAGATGTCATTCCATGCACACCAGAGTGCTGCGGAATGGGGGGGGGGGTGTCTTGGCCACCAAGCAGTACCCAGCGAGGCTGAGGCCTCCACTGCTGAGGGTGAAGGGACCACAGCAGAAGCATGGAGCCCAGAAGCAGTTTGGACAGGGGCCAGGGTTGGGGAGAAACTCCCTTTGGGACAGGTCAAGTTTGAGGCTGGGGCAGGAGGTAAGATTTATATTAGTCTGTTGCTTTCCCTGCCATGAAACCGGGTCACAGACACCAAGCTTTGCCCCCGCAGCAGCAGCATCAGGACCCTGGACAGACCAGTTTGCCTACAGTCAGTTTAGAGGACAGAGGACCCAGGTGCCCCAGGCGGAAGGGCGGCCAACGCTGCCAGCTGAGCTGATCTGCACGGGCGTGGGGTAGGTGTTTCTCAGCATTTGTCTTGATGCTTAGCCAGGCTTTCCTCCACCCCCGGGGCCACTACACCATGGCTGTGAGCCCTCCTGTGGTGGTAGTGGGGGACCCCACAAGCCTCTTTCTGCTTCTCCGGGGGAAGCCATAGGGAGGGTTCATCCAGGCCAAACCATTTCTGACCTTGCCCAGCTTCCCTAACCACTTTACCCTCCGTTTCATCTGTAAAATGGGATGATTATGAGGTGGCAGGCAAAGCCTCGAGTACTCTCGATCTCATGGCAGGATGCCTTGCCCTGCTCGGAAGGACGCCTGGGTTCGCAACGGTCCTGGGCCTGCGCATCAGCGAGGAGCCGGCCCTGCCCACTGGGACCCGGGTCGGTTCGGTTCCGCAGGGCGCCCAGCGGCTGGGTCGGGAGTACTCACCGCCGCCAGGGGGCGCCACACTAACATCCCAGGCCGCTCATGGAGCCGATCCGGTCCAGCTTGAGGCCGAAGCAGCCTTTGGACAAACCCTTCTTGTTGCCTCCTTTGTACTTGCGCGCGTTGGGGTGCTCGTGCAGAAGGCGGGCCCACGCCGCCCGCGACTTGGTGTCCGCGCGCAGGTCCCGCAGCAGTCGTGACCGGTCGCCCTTGAGGTTGGCGCCGCCCCCGGGGGTCTTGTCGCCCTTCTTCTGACCGCTGCCAGCAGCTTGGGGCTCGGCCACCTCGTCTCCCGGGGAGTTCCGCGGGGCCTAGCGGAGGAAGAGCGGGCAGGTGACGGAACCACCGCTGCAGCGCAGGCGACGCGTGGCCCCCGATGCCCCCGCCACCTGCGTCCTTGCCGGGCCCCGAGCGCGCGACGGCTCAGCGCGCATCCACCTGCAGCGGCTGCCCGCTCCTTCGGGGAGCCGCAGGCCCTCACGCCTCTTACCGAGCCGGACACATTCGACGGAGGGGCGGCGCTTGTGCAGAGGCCGGGGTACCCGTGAGTGTGGGCTTCCCGGGCAATTTTAGGGGGCCCTGCTGCGTGCCCCCGCTGTCCGCTCGGCCCCGTGGGCGGCGGCCTCGCCCACCCAGTGCCCTCCACGGCCCTCGCCGGCCCACCGTCCTCGCGACAGCACCCACCTTCGGTGGCGTCCCGGGCTTGGCTTCGGAGGGCCGGAGCGAGAGCAGAGTAAGCAGAAGGGCGCAAGCGAGCAGCTGGGAGAGGTGCATGGTGCCGCTGGGGCCGCCGGGCACGGAGCGGGCTGTGTGCAAGCGCGAGTCCCAGTGCTGCGCGGCGCCGGCTGGGTGCGCTCTGAGCCCGCGGCTCCCCTCGCGCCTTTATAGCCCAACCTGCCACTGACGTCATCGCCCCGCCCACTCAGCGGTCCGGGCCAATGGCACCGCGCACGCGGCCGCCCCTAAGGCCGGGAGAAGTCTGCCTGGGCTGCCCTGGCCCCCACCTTCACCCCAGCCGGGGGACCCCGCGTCGCTGCGGGCCCCCTGGGGCAGTGCTCGGGGCTGCAAGCCGCGCGCGCTCGGAAACCCCAGCTGCACCGCGCGCGCCTTGGCCTGCCAGTGCTTATGCGCCCAGGGCACTGTGCTCCCTTGGGGACCTAGCCGCTGCACGCACCCTACCTGGGAGAGAGCGGCTCCCCTCACGGCAGGTGCAGAGACTGCTTCAAGGAACTAAGTCACACAAAGTCACACAGTCAAAAAGTTGGTGCTGCCAGCAATCCACACAGACCTGCCCTGTTGCCAAACTTCCCTGGGCAACCACCCTGCAGCCGCGGGCTGGCATCGCGCGCTCGCTTTTACTTGCTCTCCAGCTGGGGAGAGGCGACTCCCCCAACACCATTAGATTGGAGAGGCTAAGGACTGGGCAGAGGACCCCGAGGACAGGCACAGGGAAAGTGAGATTTTCCCGGGCCGAAGACGGGTGCAAGTCCTCTACACTCGGAAGTACACGCGTTTTGCCAGCCCGCGTGTCTGAACACGAGCCGGGAACCAGGCGGAGGGTGCACGAGTGCAGGCCGCAAACACTGGTGCTGGCGCGCGACAGTGGTGCCGCGTGCTCTCCCGCCGCGGCTCAGGATCTGCAATCTGGGTGCACTCTGCGCGCCCGAGTCCAGTCCCTTTAGGTGGTGGCTTCTAGGATCTGAAGTCTGTGGTTGTCGCTCCAGTGTCTGTGCCCCAAAAGTGGCTGCCAAAGGACCCTGACAAGGTCTAGTCCCTGCCTGGCCTCTGAAAGCCAAGACAAGTGCCCCCTTCGCAGTTTGGGCTGTGGAGCCGTCCCACTGCGACTGTCCGACGGGATCACACATCTCGGACACTCACGATTCCCTCTCCTGGCTTGGGGATCTGGCTCCCTTGAGTCTCATGAATAGAGCGGAGGGCAGGAATCTGTGGCCTGGGCTGCTGAGGGCTTGGAAGAAAGAAAGTTGGCTGAGACCTGGGCATTGTGGCAGCTCCCAGGGGTGCAGAGGACCCTCAGGAGAGGGCCAGGGTGGTGTTTTTCAGAAAGGGTGGGGAAGCTGCCCCTCCAGGGACCTGGTGAACCAGGCACTCAAGGTTGGCTCTGGCAGAGACCCAGGCCCTGGAGCACCAGAAGCCAGGACTTCTGGCTTCCCTTGGTCTCTCTCCCCTCTTGCTTCTCACTCTTGGCCCTGAGTAAGAGACTCAGGAGATCTTCTGTATCCCATTTTACGTAGGCAATAACCCTTACAAGAATGCTGGGCTTGGGCTGCAGATCTAGCTCCCCGGGAAGATCCTTGTTTGTCATTTTGGTGAGTTGACCAGCACCTGCAGACAGCACCCCTGACTGACTCGCCCTGTCATATTAACACCCATGGAGTGATGTGATTCTTTCCCTTGAGGACAAAGGATGAGAACAAGAAGGAGGAAGAGCTGTGGGAGTCTCACCCCCTCTTTATCTGCTGGGCAGAGAGAGAACACCATCCAAACTTCTCTGGGACTTGCTTTATCTTGACCTGTTTTCAGAGCTAGGCACACTGACTCTAGAGCCAGGCACTGGGTCAGTGTCCAGGGTACAGCAGCCACACCCTCTAAAAGCCCTTAAGAAGGATCGGTCAGGAGTTTCTGATGCTCAGGTTTACCTCCTCCGAATGTCTGTAGTCTGGTCCTTCCTGTCTTCCCTGTCCCTAGACAAGCTTGGTGAAGGCTCTCTTCTGTCTGCCATTTGGAGACAGGATCTCACTAGGTAGAACAGGCTGACCTTGAACTCTCTGTGTACCCAATACTGCCTTCAAACTTTTGGTGATCCTCCGGCCTCAGCCTCCTGAGTGCTGGTACAGGCTTCTGCCAGTGTGCCTGGTGTGCTGTGCCGGCCTTGATTGGCAGGTCTAGCACTGGGCTGCAGGGATCTCCAGGGAGGGAGGCAATGGGCACCTGAATGTCAGGGGCAGATGAGGGGTCCCAGCTCTCTGTAATCTTCCTGTCAGCCTGGGCATGCATTTATTTATTCATTTATTTATTTATTATCTTTGGAAATGATTATTAAATTATTCTTGATGTTTGGTGGCATTAGTATAAGAAAATGACTTCCTATGACACAGCCTGGGCCTGTGACTCTTGCTTCTTTTCCTCTCCCTGTTCCCTTGCCCCCTTCACTCCCCTCTCCTCTTCTGTTATTTCTGCTCCTGATCCCCAGGTCTGTGGGGACAGTTGATACACTGAGCAGCTGAGATTAGCATTCAGGGCACTGTACAGACTGCTTAGTGCTAAAACTCCCTGACGACAAAGGAGGGAGGACAGGTCACTGGCCCCCGGGGACCTGGCACTACTGCTGTGAATTTTGTCCCTTGTCACGCATGCCCTTGCAGCCCGGGAGTGTGCCTTCCCCCTCTCAGAAACCACTGAGTTCCATCCCATCAGGGAAGAACCCCAGGAACCAAAAGCCTTCTCAGGAGGCTCCTCTCCCAACCCGGGCAAGCAGGGTGGGCTTCCCTGAGAGGGAAGTGTGCCGAGGACCGCGCTGCTGAGACTAGAGGACCCAGCTCTCTCCAATGGTGGCCGGCAGTGGCGCCCTCTCCTGGCCCCGGGCGGCAGCGTTGAGTTCTCAGGCAGGCAGAAGAGGGAGGGTTGCTGGCGGCCCATCTGTTTTCTGTGCAATTATTTCATCCCGGGGCCCCTTCCAGCTGCATAACTTCCCTGCGAGGACACGAACAGGCGATGAGCGTTCTCGGGGAGGCCAGGCAGAGAAATTGCCGCGGGAGCCTGGCCAGGTCCCATCTCTGTGCAGGGCCTTGGGTTTCACCACCTGTAATTGGGAAAAGGCCCTGGACCAGGCCGCGGGGACCTGGCGCCCGCAGCCAGAAGCAGCTGAGGTGGAGGACTGCACGGCCGCACTTCTACACTCGAGAGTGGTGGGCTGTGGGCTAGGGTCTCCGCTGGACCGGCTGGGTGTGCCAGGCCTCCCGGGACTCAGAGGACTGTGCACCTACTGGCCTGGCCTGAGGATCAAAGCTCGAGGCCTAGGACAGCCAGCAATGCCAGGAGGGCGCACCCTCCTGTGCCAGGAGTCCTGACCCCGGGACCCCCCCACCCCCCCCACCTGACAGGCAGCTGCCTCTGCTTCTTTCCCAGAGGCGCTGCCAGCACCTGCTCCAGATGGCCTCCACCCCGCTGTCCTCTGCAGGCCCCTGACGTCA